>VUQK01022980.1:15958-28393 GCA_015106715.1 Bujurquina vittata | reverse complement strand
AAAGGTCTTGGGCCCCCCCCCCCCCTCATTTCTTTATATTTTGTTTCAAAGCAGCCAGACCTTCTTTAGTTCTCCAGCTTTCTGAAGGATTTTTTAAAGTTTCTCTTTGGATCAGCAGCATTTTGACTCATTATTTTCAGAGGAATGCTTTTTGTTTGTCATGTCATTGACCTTTGAACCCTCAGCATAAAAAAGGCACCTAACTCATAGGAACCAATGTTGTGTCTACATACAACAGACAACCCCACATCATCACTTTTAAATTGTATCTAAAGGCACTTTGTTAACAGCAGTTTGTAACAAAAACACATTATTTGTTACAATTCTTTTAGTCAAATGAACAAAAAAATGCCAAAGATAACACAGTCTGACTATTAGCTATTAGCTGAGCTTGGTATACATCAGCATGGTGTCCTTAAAAATTGAGATAACTGGACAAGTGAAGGACAAAAGAAGTGACAGGCCTAAAAAACATCAAGAATGGTATCTGAAAGCCGTGCCGTGGTGGTTAGCACTGTTTCCTCACAGCTAGATGGACTGGGTTTGAATCTCCCTTGGCCCGGCCCTTTCTGTGTTTGCACCTTTTCCCCGTGTTTACCTGGGTTTTCTCCCACAGTTGAGAGACATGTGGTCACTGGGGTTAAGTTAATTGGTGATTCTAAATTGCCTGTAAGTGTGAATGGTTGTCTGTCTTTTTGTGTTAGCCAGCGACAGTCCGGTGACCTGTACAGGGTGTACCCTGCCTCTCGCCCTATGACAGCTGGGATAGGCTCCAGTCCCCCCGCGGCCCTGAACAGGATAACCAGAAGAGAACGGATGGCTGGTTTTTAGTGCTCTATATATTTATGATCTTCTGATTTCCCATGAGGGTTGTCACAAAGTTAGTGAATTCTCATTTTGGTGTGTCAAGCCAGAAGCCTGGTGACAAACGAGCAGTGAATGTGGACACTGGACATTGATGTGACTGTGGGATATTACAGATCAGGTAGACCTGCCCCAAAGCATAACCTGCTTTCTCCTGCTTTGTGGGGGATCATAATTTAGAATATGAACATCATGTTGTGTTCTATAGAACTTGAAGCTATCGCTCACAAAACCAGAAGAACACAAGAGTTCTTTGGGTTTTGAACTGTGCTGTGTCACCTGAACAGGCAGAAAATCCATTGTTTTCCCACTGATTGAACCATGGCACAGAGCTGACTGGGTCTAATTGGTGTCAGGCACTGAGAAATAATGTCACAGTCGCAGCTATTCTCCTGTGGTCTGACACCTCTGAAGCTGCTGAGCCTTTGCAAGCTGGGGAAACAGAAACATCAAACCACGGGCGGCTCTTTGAGAAGAAGATGCTAGGTATAACGCGACGGCAGCAGTTTCATTAGGACAGCTCTCTGCGCATCAGCAGGAGTGGGAGCAAACAGCTGCCCCTCAGCAGGTCCTAAGAGATTTTTTTTTTTTTAGCTGCATGTGGGGAATTCTCTCAGAGAGGGATAATTTAATGTGGTTCCAGGTCATTGCTATCAGAAGTTATGGAGCCGGTAATAATGTAATACTTTGTCAGTCCCTGAGGGGGATTGTCTCTGTGTTGCTCTGTGGGAAAGTGAGAATGGAGGATAAGCCACAGAACAACATCCTTGTTTAAAGAGCGAACACAGGATCCAGCAAGCAAGTTGTGTCCCTCTAATGTTACCTTGTTTTCTCCTGTCTATACAGCCCTTTAATTCAGTTTATCTTGTGGAGATGTGCATATAGCGATTTCGGGCCATTTATAAGTCAAACGGCCTCCTCCCATCTGTTTTTGAGGGGAAAACATTCAGTTTCCTGAGTTGTATTCATCTGAATACAACTTTCCTTTATTCCCCACTGAGTGTAATTCATTCACTGAGTGTACATTTGCCATCTAAAGTTTAAACTGTTTAATTATCACATTCAGAACTTACTTAGAAAACAGTTGAGTACATGTTTAATGACTCATCAAATTAAATTGTTTGAAAGCACTGTTAGCTTATTCAGCCACACTTATGAAAATGCTTTGCAAAAGCAGGAGCGATTCACCTTGTGAGAACATTTCAGGACACGATAGAAGCCTTTTCATGTCTCTGTATACATGATGCGTTAAAAAAAATATGTCTTATCAAAATGACAACATAAACCAGCTCTGTGCAATGATAGCAGGTTTCCTCACTGCCTATGCTCATTACCACGGCGCCATGTTGGGGCATTTTGTCAGAGCGTGGGAACGCACAAGGTGTCGTTTGGTGTGGGTGCCATGACGCAGCAGTCACAGCGGGAGCGGAACTGGTTTCCAACTCCTTCACATATGCAAGCTTGGAACCGCACCAAAGCACACGCTTAAGCCTAATTTTTCAGCAGGCAGGGTGAAGTAGTGCAGTTTAACCCAAACCACAATCTTCCCTTAAACCAGGTAACTACCTAAACCTCAGACAGCAAAGGAAAGCAATAATGACAGTGAATAAACATAAAGAAAAACATCTGGAGTTTACTAGTCGTAGGTCTTGTGAATTCTGCCCTGGTCTGTATTTCACTGCATGTGAGTGCGAAAGATTTTTTGCACGTTCATCTGGCACGCAGTTTGAAACATTCATAAAGCCGGAGCACAATAAGAATGCAGTTTCTCATTTTAGTAGTGCTGATAATTTTAAAATGACAAATGTCACCAGAGGCAGTTCATATTAGCTTTAACGTACGAGTCTATTCTGATTGTTTAAAAGAAGCATCACTCTGCGTAAGTGCTGTATACTTGTGAGAGTTCACATTCTTTCTGTTAACATTGTTTTTGGCAAACTGGGAGCCACTTACTGGATGGCATCTGAGGTCAAATGTGGGAAGATGGGCTATTCTAATGGGCTAAAAACATAGGCGGTAGGGTTATGACGATGGGATCAAGTATGGTCAAAGTGTGCAGCAATAGCGTGCCTGTTGGGGTGATTTTTTTAACATCTCATTTTAATCCATTGATGCATTAAATTATTCATTATTAAAAGATACATAATGAATTGAATCTGCATGTCTGGGCCCGCAAACAGGTTAATGTCCATACTTTGAACTTCAAGTGTGTCTGTAGAAGAGCAGCATTGATCCATCATCATCAGATTAGAGAAAAGTAGAAAACATTTCTGACTGCTGGACTGAGTTTGTTTTTTTTTTAGTTAGAGCTTAATGGGAGCCATTATATATTTATGTAGACTCTGTCTGATTGATCTTTCTGAGGTAATTTAAATAGTTACGTCCTTCAAATCATCAACGTGTCTATCAGACCCCCTTCCTACTAGTGTTCAGAGAAGTCCTTCCATTAATTAATGCTTCCATCTAAAATATGATCAATCTATCTCTATTAATAGGTTATGTGTCACAGGCTTTTAAGATGGCAGTAGATAAACCGTTACTTAAAAAGCCATCACTCAACCCAACTATCTAAGATAATTATATTTAAATCTCCAACCTTCCTTTCCTCTAAAAAATCCGTGAAAGAGTAGTTGTAAAACAGCTAACTGATCATCTGTAGAGGAATGGTTTATTTGAAGAGTTTCAGTCAGATTTCAGAATTCATCACAGCACAGAAACAGCATTAGTGAAGGTTACAAATGATCTTCTTAGAGCCTCTGACAGTGGACTCATCTCTGTGCTGTTGGACCTCAGTGCAGCTTTTGATACTGTTGACCATAACATTTCTATATTGTTGTTGCTGTTGTATGAGTGTCTTGCAGAGACACTTATTTATATCATCACCTAAGCTTTTTTCTCCCACTGGGCATTTTTGTTATTCAAAAACTCAGCTGTGTGCAGGAATGGTTGTATTAAAAGCGCAGGAGAGGGAAAAAAATTAACTATACTATATAATTGAAGTATAAATTTAGGGTAATTAGCAGCAGGTATTATAACTAATACCATTTAAGCTGTTCATCTGATATCCATTCACTTATCAGCTGCAGTTGGCTAGGTCAGTCTGTGTTGTATATCAACTTGTAAACATGCTGAAAGTGAGAAATAAACTCCCAGTGTGTGTGCTTATTTTATAGTTGGATCACATGCTGTGCATTATGGATCATTCCATGATGGTTTGCTCCTCTTCTTTCTTGGGTTTCTGCTGCCTGAAGTACTCACTAAGCTAATGATCCTTTGTGGCCATTCATGGATCTTTGTTGTTTCCTCCAGGATAGCGGTTCTGACACTCACTAGCTCTCGGTCTCCTTCCTTCCGCTTAGCGTACAGTCTCAGGGTGCTGATTTGAGGTGAAACCCTTCATGCATGGTAAGGAGCTATCTTGTCTTGACATCAGTGGCTTCCATCTCCTCCTTCTGCCAGCTTACTGCCCCAGCAAGGTATCTGATGATTGGCAGGGCATAGGTGTTGATCTTGTTCTTCCCATTCAGTCGACTCTTCAGGACTTTACCTTTACCTTACTCTTTGCAGGTATTTGGCGGTTGCAGCTTTCCTAGCGTGTGGGATTCATTTGCCTGTGGGATTCCAACATACTTGAACTGTCATCAGTGTCTGCAATGTTGCCTTCTGGTAGTGTAATCCCCTCCGTTCTGATTACCTTCCTTCTCTTTGTTCCCAATTATACTTTATTGTGTGGATCAGTGAATCGATACCTCGTTCACTCCTGCCATTCAGCTTGATGTCATCCATGTAGGCTGATGTTTGCATTATTCTGTAGTATCAAGACTGTAGTCAGTCTTGTTAATGAACTGGCTGAGGGGGTTCAGGCCCATGCAGAACAGCAGTGGGGACAGAGCATCTTCTTGATAAATCTCACTTGTGCAATTAACTTGTTAAATTGTTGAAGTTCGCCTCTATTGTTGTTCTCCACATTCTCATTGAGTTCCTGTGACACTAGCCACTGCATAGTGGTGTTGTATGTGGGATCCTTCTCCCATATGCTCTTCCAGTATTGCTCTGTCTCCAGCCCAAGTGGGTGTGCTGGCACTGAGAGTACACCTTGGATGGTTCAGTTTATTCTCCTGTCTTCTATCTCTCTGGTATACCTCTTCAAGCAGTTAGCCTTACTTACAAGGCAGGAATGACAGGACAGGACAGAAAAGCAGATGGAGGAATGGTTGAGGACTGCCGGGGAAATTTAAAGCATGGTTTTACCAACATGAACTTTTCCCAAGACTCATGTGGCTGCTAACTGTCACATGAAGTTCATATGACAAACGTAGAATGAGGGGAGAGGAAAATCAATAAGTATCTCCAGACATGGTTGGGAGTCCCTCTAAGCTTCACTGTGGTAGGCCTCTATCAGGGCAGCTTCAACTTCCTCTGTCATCTGTGGTCTAGGAATTTAAGGTTGAAAAGGGCAGCGTCGTAATGACATACGACGCTGTGATCCCCCAGGATCAACAAGTCAGACATGCTGGCATCATCACGACATCAGGATGCAAGTGGGCTGCTGACTCATCTGTTGCACAAGCCAAAAGCATGCTGAAGCTACATGACATTGTTGGATCAGCATGCCTAGGAAGACAGGGTCTTGGAACTTCCCATTTCCAACAGTGGTGAAAGGCAAAAATCCGTGGCAAAAGACCCATAATCCAAGAGGAGGTACAGAACCTGGAGGAAGAAGAAAGACAATCAAGGGCAGTGGCATTGGCTTGCCAAGCAGACTGGACTAAATAGGACCTCCCCAAGAGGAAGATAACTTGGGTGGGCCTGTGGGGACCGGAGCCTTTTCGCATCTCCTTCCTGCTGAGATCAGTGAATGACTCACTCCCAACTCCAGTAAACTTGCATAAGTGGGGCATGGAGGGAGAGAAAGGTAGCATTTTGCAAAATGGGGGAGGCGGCAGAAGGAGCCTCTTGTTGGTTATAGAGCAAAAGAGAGGAGTTAAGCTGGAAACCAGAAGGACGAGATGGGCAGTGATTTGGCCACCACTGCCGACCACCATTGAGAGGGTGTTGCGGTTGAGGGTTGAAACACCCAATGAACGACGGTTACCACCTGATGATATCAACTCTTTCAGGCCAAGGCTACATTAACTTAAGATGAATGATGGTGAAGGATCTTAGATATATTTGTAATCTAGGACCAGGAGAGCAATATCCTTGCTAATTGCAGTTTTGGCTGTAATCAAATAGGTCAAATTATATTATATTGATTACATGAAATTAGCTTCAAGCGTTCATGGTATTCAGAGGATGAAGTTGAATGATTCTGGCAATCTGCTAACTTTTCATGTTGCCTTATAAGTGGCTCTTGAATTCTCATTTCGAAATTGTTTTCATTTGCTTAAAATCTCATCTGTCTGAAAACAAGCAGAATGTGCCCACCTGAAGCACAGGCCAGATAATAAAAAATAAACAGAGTCTGAAAGGAAACTCGAGTGCAGGAGAAGTGGAGACCATAAAGGAGAGGGAAGCAAGCTGTTTGTGATCAGTGGAGTATAATGGGCCCGACTGAGAGAGCAAGAGATTCACAAATGTAAAACAAGGAGAGAGAGAGAAGGACGTATTGGCAGAGGACAAAAATAATTGTTGAAAAGGACCATCAGACAGAGACGATGACATTAGCAGTGCTATTAGAATGAAAAACTCTACAGGAAAAGAGGAAAGCAGCAAAGTGATGATGACGATGAGGAGAAGGCGGTAGCAGAGAGTCTGGCGGTGACCATGGCGACATCGAGCAACGTGGATGAGTCATCTCCTTCCAAATAATAAAAGCCGGGATCAGGTTGTCTCTCACCTGTCGCATGGTGGGAACAACAGAGAATCAGGACGGAGGAGGAGGATGAGGAAGAGGATAAGGATGAGGAGGAGGGTGCGTAAATACTCCATCATGATCTGGAATACGATGGCGCTCGTGATGATCTGGCTCTAATCCCCTCAGCTATGGATCTATTTTTGTTGACACCCTCGGGATGAGATCCTGGGGGAGGTGGTGACAACTTGGCAACAAAAATCTCCCAAATACTGACAGAGACTTTTTGTCTGCATATCCTGTATGGGATGACGTAAAATTCACAATTATGAGCTGATTTTTCACTCATGAGATGAGTTCTCATTCTGTTGTTCATGATTATGCAAAATTAAGGTCTCAGTTGTCCTTAAATATTTGCACAAAATCCTTAAAGCCATTGTTGAAAGCTCTCAAAAACAGACATGGTAGATGCATTTAGTCTTTATTTTCTTATGGTTCAAGGTCTTTACAAAGAATAGGAGGGGAAGCCTGGCTGCAGATGGATTAAGGCTTAAATTTTATGAGGGCTGTATCTCACCATATTGTGAGCTATTCAGCTGTGGTAATAAACACTTGAGAAGCTGAGGCAGCTAATTATAAGATTGTGGAGGAGATTGCGCTGTATCAGTTAGCACTGCCACCTCACAGCAAGAAGGTAGGTCAGCTAGGGTCTTCCTCTGAGCGCTTCCACGGCTCACACTTAGCAAAATCTTGTTTAGATTTCTGGTAAAGTCTTTTCAACAACACTGAGATCTGGTTGAAAAGCCACCTTTTTATTGACCCGAAGAATGACTTTTCACCCATCAAGAAGCAACACTTTAGATCTAAATTTAGTTGTAAAGTGAAAGGACATCCGTTCCATTCATTTTCTGTACTACTTATCCAACTAAGAGTGAATCACAGTTCTAACCCAGAGCGACAGGCAAATCATTCAGCACACCCACATCCTCACAACTGCAACTAGAAAGACCCCAGCTCACCTGATGTCCTGATGGCCTTTCAAGGACATGAAAAGACACCCTTTCACCTTTCTGTGTTTTTGAGATTTCTTGCAAGCTTTTTATTTTCAGCGTCTTTTTTTTAAAAGGAATTTGATGACTGTGACGTGATCGTGTTTTCATCACGACATTAAGGCCAAATGTGGTTCAATGATATTCAGGCTAAATTTGGACTACTCAGTTCATTCAGTTTCAGTTACTATGTTGGAGCCAAATAAAGACCAAGACTGGCTGAGACGTTTTACCCAGAAAACACTGTCTTTTGTTGTCTTGGGATTGGTGGGATGGAACTGGCGACCTATCCAGGGTGGACTCTGGCTATCACCTGGTGTCAGCTCAATATGGGGTTTAGTGAAACCTCAAAAATGGCCAATGATAAAGAATTAAGATGATGTTAACAACTTCAGAGTTTTTTTTAACATCTTTTCAGTGACCACGATTAAAAATTAATCTTTCCAGCTGGATTTGTAAAGAACATTTTTATATTGTTCTGCTCTCTAAATGCTCTGATTTTTTTTTGTCTATTTCTTATTTCATTCCTCTTTGATTTTGTAGCTGTGATTTTCACTGCCCAGTGCCTGTTATACTGTTTGAACTGCCTTGTGTAAGAAACAGTCTTTATAAATAAATCTTGATGTATAGAACATAAAAAGCATATCTGCTTTCATTCATGATAATATTCATAATATAATATAATTTACATCAGCAGTTGAGTAGTTTCAGGGCCAATTTAGAGGTCTATAATTAGAAATGGTTGCTACAGGAGCAGCACGACAGCCATGAGGGAGACATGCTGTGGTTGTGTGTAGGTGCGTGTGTGTGCATTGGTTTTTTGAAGATACGTGCATGTGTGTAGATGCATATAGTTCCAGCTTGTGCACCTGCAGTGTAGTCAGTGGTGGATGTATTTGGAGTGCATTCTCACTTTGAGTCGGGTCTAAAAGCCTTCAGCCTTGTTCCATCTGTATGACTCATTCCATTTATCACTGCAGTCGCTCTGCGATTTGCTTTTTAGAGGCTAACAGCACGCAACAAGTCCATGAAAACCACCATTGTAGCACAGATAATGTTTTTTTTTTGTTCCAGACACAAGTTAAATTAAAGCAAATCTGCACTCAGGAGCAAAAACAAATATTGTCCCAGGGTGTTATTACCATCCATATTAGTGAAAGCAGCTGCAAAGACCTATGAAATAAGTCACTGGTTATCATAAAACTACCTCCCCTCATGAAAGTTTCCCTGAGATAAAGAAGAAGAGAGACATCTCTCCTTTTAACTGAACTATAAAACACATTCAAAAGTTTTGATGTACAAATAAGACTGTTTTTTTTCTTTCTTTTAGCCCTCACTCGTTATTTTTAACTATTTGTGGTGGACATTAAGCTGGGATGCCACTAAGACATGAGGACTTACTAAACAAAGTTATATTTATTCTGTGGAGTCATGGCTTCTGCTCTTTATCATTTTTATACCCCATTTCTGTCAGATGCAGGCTGCTTTCTGTGTTAAAGAGCAGAAATTCCTCTGCTTGAGCTCATCACCATCTCTCTGAGTTTGAGTCCACAGACCCTCCTCCTGTGTGCTACACTCAGGAATTGGACCCCAATGCAGGCCCCCATAGACAAGCCTGAACTTAGAAACACACAGCTTTATTTGCTAGGAGCCAATAACAGCGACAAAGGCCCTCTGGGTGTTGGCGATGAAAAAGACTCTTCAGAGGCCGGCATCAGGGGAGGCGACTGGATCCCTCTTGCTGCGCACACTCGGGTTCATATTCAGGTGCAGGTGCAGGCAGCTCTGGACTCTGAGGGAGAGCAGGATGCTCTGGTTCTGGCAGCTCGGGGTGCACAGGCTGGAGTAGTGCTGAACACGCAGCTGTTTCCTCCAATGACTGGGGCTACTTGACAGAGCCCAGTGCTGGCTCCTGAGTGTTAAGTTTTGCCCAGGACCCTAGGGACAGGTACAGGTGCAGGGACGAGCTGGACAATGGCCCACCCCCCACCTGAGGAACAGGTATGGGTGCAGAGACAGACCACGCTCTGCCCACTCTCATCTTGGGAACAGGAAGGGGTGCAGGGACTGGCAAGTAGTTCTTGGGAGGCCAACACATATGAACGGTTAACAGTTTCTGAGCATGCTGTCTGTGGAACAAGAACTGCTTCAAAAGGAGCTTGCACTGGAGTGCAAGGAACAGTCACTGGAACAGCACCTGGCAGTCCACTCTTCTGTGACACTCCAACTATTGCAGTTGATAACTGACAGAAGGGGCGTCTCATGTTCAAACACCTCTTGCTTTTATTAGGCGCAGGCAAATGAAACCTAGCTATAGCATACCACTCCTTTTAAGGCATCTTGTGGGTGTATTTCTTGGTAAAAAAAAAACACAGGCATGACATCCTTTTATATACATTACAAGTTAAACAATTTTTAAGTCCACTGCAGCAGTTTAGGTGAAAACTACTTCCATTTCTCACCTGGATTTGGCCAGAAAGAAGCAAAACCATGAGGTCGGGTTAGGCTTCTTTCCACTACCTTAAAGGCAAGCTCTCGTGGGAATTTCATTGGTCTTTGTGAAAAGGATAAGCATTCTCTTGAGGGTTACTTTGTACTGCTGCTAAGACATGCTATGAAACATTCATGGTTTTCACAAAATTGGATTCTTGGATGAGAACAGAAAATATACCAATTAAATTGTTTCATTTCATATTATGATCTCTTCTATTGTGTATTGATCACTTTATTCAAAATAGCATCTGGAGTCATTTCTGTTTGGGGATGGCGCTCTGATCCTAGCCTGCCACACCCATGGGGAAAGTCGAGGGGGGGGGCATCACTCTCATTCCATGCACATACATGGAAACCCAAAAGGAGGGGAGAGCAGCTGCAAGACCCTCTTATCAGTAACAGTGGCATGACTTTGATTATGTCATAAGGAACATGAATAGCATCATATGGAGGAAATAAGGGTGGAGGTGGGGTTGTTAAGGAGCTGTATGCAGGCTGAAGCAGGTTAAGCAGCACAGCCCATGTGAGATTTGCTGTTAAGGATGCACATCAGGGTATCAGCCGAGCCATCAGCTCAAGATTTTGAAAACAAATGATCTGCCAGGATTGCTGGCTGAGCATGAGTCTGTGGCCTGTCAGAAATAATGCTAGGCATTTTTTTCAGCCTTGTAATTTTCAATACTGTGTTTTCTCCTCTCTGCAACACCGTTATTTCAGACTTTTGTGAACTAGTCTCAAGCACCTCAACTCAATGAATCCGTGAATGAATCACTGTTCAACCACGGACTTTAAGCCCAGTTAAGATCAAGGGTGATTTATTTTTATTGAAAGTTGCTAAAAAACATGAATAAGCTGAAAGAAGTATCATTTCTGAGTGTTTTTCAAACACCTTTTAAGGTATATGGCATATTATCAGTAATGGGTGTGTTCTGAAGCTGGAATTTAAATTTTCAGGTTTTGAATAAGATTAACTCTTCGGAGAAATTACAGTTTTACCTTACCAACATAAAAATATTCATCAATGTGTTCATCCAATCAAAATTATTTTCACAGATTCAATAAATATTTACTCTTCTGCAGATTATGGCTGGCCCCTGCCTTCTGATCTTTGCCCCATCTGGATCTACCTGGATGTCCTGTTCTCCACAGCATCCATCATGCACCTCTGTGCCATCTCTCTGGATAGATACATCGCCATACGTAATCCAATCCACCACAGCCGCTTCAACTCTCACACCAAGGCCCGCATCAAGATCATGGCAGTGTGGACCATTTCAGTGGGTAAGTACACACATGCAGACCCAAACAAAAAGCCGGCGCTTATGGCTCCCAAATGGCTCTTCATTTAGCATCACTCCGAGCCTTCTACTTTAGCCTAATTTAGCAATTATGTATGGTATGTGTGTTAGTAAGCAATTTTTTATTCAGCATTTTTGTTACCAAAAAAAAAACAGTTACTGATTAAAATTTTTATCAAATTTTAAATGAACATCTGAACACAGAACCACAACAAATAAATCAGTTGAATAAAGACCGCTCCCCAGCTACCTCTGCATTTGCTGTCTTTGGGGTGTCTGCCCCCCTTGCTTTTTTTCACATAATGGTGTGAGCCTAATCTGTCTTTGGATGGGATTGGCCTCATGGTCTGTCTATCAAAATAAAGTCCTGCCCCTGCTTGCATGGATTCTTAACAGAGCAGCAGCTGAAGATTCGGCTCTGGGAGTCGTCTGTTTTTTCCTCAAAAAAGATTCGTCTCTTAGAGTTTGCTCGTTCATGAACAGCACATCGGTAATAATGAGTCTAATGTTTTACCCAAAGTTTCCCCACCACACATAACCGCTCGCCTGTGGAGACACTGATGGGAATGAGCCAGCATGTTGAGGTTTTAAAACTGTGGCAATACAGGAAACTTAAAATAACGGGAAGCCTGACAAGGCCTCAGTGACTCTTTATAGCCTCGGTCTGCATATATGCATTTTTATAGGGACTCTTGAACTTTGTTGGTTTTTGATGCTAACGTTTAATATTTTGATATTTGACATAAGTAAATATTAAAATATATATATTTATTTAATTACTCATGACATTAGCATAAGTCACTACCAACCTAGAGAAAGTAGTCATGCATACACGCTACTAATACATTATATAATTATAAATAGTAAACTGTATGTGTACATGTATGTACAAGAATGCTTTGACAAACATGCAAAAGTAGAATACCCAGAAAGTAAA
>VUQK01022980.1:0-15938 GCA_015106715.1 Bujurquina vittata | reverse complement strand
GTGGATAATGGCTCTCACTGTGGTTCGCTGGATTCCCAAAGCTTTGGAAATGGCTTTATAACCCTTTCCACACTGATAGATCTCAATTACTGTCTTTCTCAATTGCTCCTGAATTTCTTTGGATCTCGGCATGATGTGTAGCTTTCAAGGATCTTCTGGTGGACCTTACTGTGTCAGGCAGCTCCTATTTAAGTGATGTCTTGATTGGGAACAGGTGTGGCAATAATCAGGCCTGGGTGTGGCTAGGGAAATTGAACTCAGGTGTGACAAACCATAGTTATAGTATGTTTTAACAAGGGGGGCAATCACTTTTTCACACCACTGTATGTACAAGAATGCTTTGACAAACATGCAAAAGTAGAATACCCAGAAAGTAAACTCAAACAGAAAATTCAAAGTATAAAAGGCAATTTCAAATTTGAAGACATCACATAAAAGCAAGTCTGTAGAAATGTATCAACCTACATGTAAAAATGCAACCTCTTTCAGTTCTAAGGTATTATGTAGCAGAGCAGTATAAAAAAATCAGATGGTATTTAGTAGGCATTAATTTACTTACAACCTCAGATGAACAACAAATGGTAAATGGACTGGTTCTTTTATAGCATTTTTCTACTCAAGCATTCAAAGCACTCCATTCACCCATTCACACGCGCATTCATACGAGCACTTTTTGCTACGTCTGTTTTCTATCAAACATTTCCACGCATTCACACTCTGATGAACACATCTGATGAAGCAACTCGGGGTTTATGCAGACTGGAGCAGCCAGGGTTCGAACCACCAAGCTTCCTGCTCTACCTCCTGAGCCACAGCCACCCAACACGTGACATATTATTTGTTTAACACAAATTAAGCAAAAATGCAGAAGCAGTGTGTAAAAAAACTGATTCCATCCTTACAACTTTCATAGAAATTAATAGGGTAAGTAGCAGGCAGGTGCTGCTAATCAAATTGCTTGATTAACTGATCATCAGCAAGTTTAATCTCTGTAAAGGCAGATGTTTTAGCAGTTTGCTGCGTTCAGAAGTCTGTTAACCCGATGTCAAGGAGGAAATACATCAGCAATAATCCTAGAGAAGCAATTGCTGGTGCCCATCAATCCGAGAAGACTGGACTTCTTTTTGGACTGAGAATGATTATTCAAGACAGGACTCCCAGGAGTGCACATCCTAGCATATTAACCCCAAGGACAGATCATGCACTGCTCAGAGAACCCTCCAACAGTGCACAACAATCGTGTAATGTACTGTTGTTTATTTTAGATTGTATTTAAATTTTAGAATCTTTATTATGTGCTGATGCATAAAACTTTAGAATTGCACTGTATGTTGCACAATATTGCATTATATGCTAGTTATAGATGTGATAAGCTGACATCACTGTTGTTACCAGATTTACATTGAAAATGAAATATTCATTCAAATATTCAATAATTTATTCAATAATTTACTGCTGGACTCAGAGGACGTTCAGGTATTTGAGTTGCCTCAGAGGTTAAGCCTGTACATCAGTACACTGATACAGCTCTCATCACAGAGGCAAGGCTGTAACAATAACAAAAATGTTCCTTTTTTATGGTCAGTTATGAAACATCTTATTTGATGTGTGCTCGTGATAATTGCAACACTCATAAATATTGGACCTTTAAGAAAGGCCAGATTTCTTTTGTAACAGTTTAGTTAGATATGACAAATTCAGGTTCCCTGAGTTCATAAACAGATAAACTGAAGTTACGTGAGAGAATACAGGGAACACACAATACTGTGAAGAGGAATAAAAAGAGTACAAAGAAAGGCAGTGCATAATTTTCCACAAGATGCTTATGACTTCATGTAATTTTTTTATGAAGGACAGGGAACAATCAAGTCTTGATAATTGGCTTCTGCTAGCCTGGCTGGTCTCCAGCTGTTCAGTTCAATGGACATAGATGAGCAGGAAATGTAATGATGGGGCAGCAGTCAAAGGCCTGCGGCCATAGTGGTCGTGGGACTGGAGTGCACATTAGCTTTAATTATTTACGCAGAAAAAAAAGAAACATGAAGACGAGAACAAATATCACAGCTTCATCTGATTTCACTTCACTGGCCGTGTGCAAAAACATCATCAGATGTTGGTGAAATTTGCACTTTTTCACCTTCCTGTCCTAGCTGTTTTGTTTTACTCATTAGTTGGCCTGCTTTCATACTAAACTAATTAAAATGAGAGATGTTGGAAGGTAGATTTTTCTCCAAGTGGCAATGTGCCCAGTCTATAGATTTTATCAAATTAATGGGTGGAAGAAGCATCCCAGCTATGCGCCTGTGTGGTTGGACTCCCTGAGTGATTTACAGCAGACCTAACTGAGTTATCCTGATTTTGGAAGATAAGAGACAACACAAGCGCAATTGTGTCCGTCTTCTGTTCAGGAGAGGGACACAAATGCTAAAATGATAGAAGAAACATAACAGTGAGTGATGTACAATGCAGTCTTTAGCTCATCTGCCCGAAGGAGTGATGATCTTTTGTGATGGAGAGGCATCCATCATCCATCAGTCCACAACTCACAAGAGTCACTTCCTCTCCTAGAGTATTGGACAAATTAAAGTCAAACGTGCATATAATGATCATCTAATGGGTCTTCCCCCAAACTGTGCTTAAGATTCCGATTAATGCTGAATTTGTTATTTTACAGCCAATAACCTGTGAATTTTGACTGTGGATCATGAGTTGGATAAGCTATGATGTTATTGATGCTTTTGTTTTTAGTATCCTTGGTTCTTGCTCACGGCTGTTTATTTTAGAGTTGTTGATTTCCCTGAAAGGTCTCCTTCTGAATGACCTCTGGCTTGCTTCTCGATTTTTTGCTTTAGAGCCTGCTGCTTTGCCTCTTTTGTTTTGCTGTCTAATTGCCTAAATGTATGGTGTCTGTATTTGGAGTCTGTAATCTGCTACATACCTAAAAATTGATGTGTCGGCACAGTAAATTAGACCAACGGCAGCATGTGAAAGCTCAGATTCACTTACAGTACATAATGTAGTCAATTTGAGTGGGAAAAAACAGAGAAAATGCATACATAGATTCGACATGGCCACAAAACGACAACAGAGAACAATTACCATCGAAAAAGCAGGCTGTCTGCAGCAGCAGCAATGATGAGGAGTCACCTGTAGCAGTGGCAGAGGACTGGCCAGCTGCAGCGAGCATGCAGACAAGACAAAATCTTTGAAAAAGTCAGACATAAGTCAGGTGATCCACATAACTCGAATTAGCTGGTTTAGCTGGGCGAGAATGGACAGTCTCGTCTCTTTGGTGAAGTAAACAGGGTAATAACCAAAACAAAAAAACACTACCCCATCATGGTCGTGTCTTTCTGTCATGGTTCACTATGTGGCAGGCAGGTTTTGAACCCAAACACAAGTCTCAGGAAGCAGCTTAACTCAAAAACCAGCTTTGTTCCTGACTGATGAGAAAGTCCAAAACATACGTGGCAAAGTGGCGAGGAAAATCCTCACCGATGACATCATAGTTCCCAAAGGGTTAGTGATGTTTCCAGAGTCACTTACAGAAACTCTTTGTAACTTTTGTTAAGGATCTTGTTTACCAAAAGCTCTCTTTCCATCAGGGCTGCAGCCAAACCAACCTGTGAGTGAGTTTGAGTCTTTAGCGAGGGTCAAAATTGAGATTCAGCACCAAAACTAACCAGTGAACAAAGTCTGCCCTTACAAAAAATGCTGATTAGGAATGAAATAATGAGTGAATCTGAAAATCAGGATGGGACTCAGCGCGACAAGGCTCTACTTAAAAGGAGGATAATGTCCCACCTGTGTTACCCTCTTGTGCTATTACATTAGTTGTGAAAATGGAAAGGTAGGTAGGTGTGAAACGAGTGTTAATGAATGACTGATTATGTTCTTTAAAAGATTTAGACATTATTAATCGTTCATCAACTAGAGAAACTGTCATGCTACCTCTGACCTTGTGGCTGGAGCTGTTACAAATGCAGAAAAAAATGATTGATCTTTTTTTGATCAGTGATTGCAACATCCGGAAAGAGATCTGACATATCGGAAAATCTTCAACGCCTTTTTGTCCAACCTGCAGTTAAACAAAACGGATAAGCGGAGGAATCCTGATGGACTTTAATGAAACATCCCAACCTCAAACAAGCAAAATACAAGCATCAGCGTGAAAGACATTAGACTTTCTCCTGGTAGAAGTAAAAGACACTGGCGGAAACCACACTATGAATGCATTAATGGTTTTGGTTACTATCCTGCTGTCTTTCTACAGTTATCAGTCTGTCTATAAATATATGCCTTTTAGGTGCTTTTCCTGGCGTACCTCTTTTAAAGAATGACAAAAAGGCCATTAATTATCTTCCATTAATGTAGTTCAATGATTTCATGGTCTATTCTGCTGCATCTCTGTAACATAGTCTGCACATAAAGACAGATGATGTGTCACAGTGAGAACATGAAATCAAAATATTGTTGTCGTGGTCAGGAAATAAAGCTGTGCTATTAAGCTCCCGCCTAAATTATAATGTCAGATGTATTGTTTTTAGCACATGCTGTAACTCAGCAGGGTTTGAGGAAGAGCAAACAAAATGCATTCTAATGAATATGTTTAAATCCATTTCCTTTAATGCAAACAGCATTATCCAGTCTCTGTAATCAAGTGCTGTGAACAGAGGTGACAAATGCAGCACTGAGATCAAGTATGAAGACGAGTCTGTTATCTGAGACGTTGAAAGCTATATTGATTTGTTTTTCTGCAGTCCTCTTTCTGTGCTGTAATGTCCTCCAATCCCTGATTAAATCTTTCAAATAAAAACAGAGTTGCATAATTGATTTGTTCAACATTTAAAGAGTTGTGAGAATAAAAGCAAGTTTGGTCACAGTTCTGCAGTTTGTTAAATCACCTGGTTCAGGAGTAGGGATTTTTAATCAGCTTCAATCAGCAGCTTAGAAGGACTCGTGCAGAGCCATTTAATGAAGGTCAGATCTAACGTGCAGGTGTTAATTAGGGGTACAACATCCTTGAACATTCTAGTTGGGATGGGGTCTAAAAGACATTTGATGTCCTAGATAAAGGTCCTGCAGATGATTTCAAAACTGCAACACTGGATGGTAAAACGTGCAGCAGAGTCCACACAAAGGTCGTTCTTAACAGATTTAATCAAACAAGCATTTGGAAATATGGGAAAAAGCTGAAGGATGAACATTCACTTCACCACTAACTCACCAGCCAAGAGCTGAAGGTTGTGTCACAGCCCTGTCCTAACCTCAACACCATCAAAAATCGGTGGATAGACCTCAAAAGAGCAGTGCGAGCGAGCCAGCCCGAGAATCTTACAGAATTCTCTCTAAAAGTATCCTCTGGGACTCTGTGATGAAAGATGTCAGCTTCCTGATACTGTAGTGTGGATGAACTGGAGGCTGCTGATGCTTCCAGGCCCGGGTGTTAAAAAGCGTTCCTGTAAGCTAAAGGATTTAAAAAAAACAAAAAAAACCTTTACCTTTGATTATTAGCAACACGAATGCTGGATGTCCTTTAAAATCTGACAAACTTCTTTCTTATCATTTTTTTTCACAGGTTTATTTTTTCAGTCTTGTCTTAAATTTTTATTTGATATTTGTACATTTTCAAGTGAGGCTTAGGTGTTCAAATACTTCTTCAAGGCCAGCAAAGATATCTGAAGGGATTGTTCACCCCTTTGTGTTCATCTTTCAAAGAACCTTCTTTCCAGTCTGAGTCGTGAGGCTTGTTTTTAAGCCACAATTGTTCTTCTAGTTGTAATAAAGTAGCCACAGTTGTTCGTATAATGCCAAAACTACAGGGTTCAAAAGCCCCACAACACAAAGTTCCATCCATCCATTTTCTTCCACTCATCCAGCTGGCTGGAGTCTACGTCTGCTGCCACAGGGCGAGAGGCAGGATACACCCTGGACAGGTCGCCACCCAGAGAGAACCCACACAGACACGTGGAGAACATGCAAACTTAAAGACAGTTTAAAGGAGGAACCCTCCCTGGAAGAAATACACAGTCCAGCAGTGGGATTATAATAAATCCAGCCTGTTAATATAACAGGACCATTTTAATACGTCAAATTAAACATTTCGAATGAATAATTGCAAATGAATGAATTCAATAGCAGCACTTCATGGTGGATAAAGTCAATGGAGGGAGGTGGAGTGGAGAAAAAAATAGACTGAAAAAGTAAAAATACAACCAGAGAGAAAAAAAAAGACTTTAATGCAAAAACTGAATCAAGAGACAACTTCCCTCCAACAGCTTTGTTCATTATACCAAATAACCCTTTGTTCAGTCATTATGTTGTCTCCAAACTTTATTGACCAAAAAACAAAGGCACTAATTTATTTAGAGTGAGTTGTCAGTCTCACCCGATGCCTCCGAGCTCCCGAGTGGCCCCGAGGTCTGTGTTTGCTTCCTGTTGCCTCCACTTCATTAACTCTATCCGTCTGCACTGTGGCTGCTAATGACTGACTCATGCCGGAGTGGCTGACTGAGAATTCAGCCTTCCATCCTAGCCCAGATCCACGGCACGATAGCCAGGACTCACTCAACATTTACAGCATGTTCTGAATAAACCCAATCAGGGAAGTACTTACTGTGAGATCCAGTTTCATCTGGAGGTAGGTTTGACTGCTATAACTGTGCTGTTATACACTTAGTGATCGAAAGAGTCTACTGTACACTGAAAAAGAACTGAGGTCAAAAATGAATAATGAGTGAGTTGAAACTTATCTCAAGACTCATTACTCAAAAAAGTAATGAGTTACATTTTGATGTAAGTCTCACAGATGGAAGGATTAATCAACAGGCTTGCCTGGCACAGGCACAGCGATCGAATGGCTCATGGGCCACGGGGCCAGAGTCTGTCTTAAGTGAACCTTTGCATTTCTTACTGGACATCTGATCAACTATCAAGTGACGTAACTCAGTGCGTTTGCCAAATAAATGCAAAAACACAAAATCAACCAAAAACAGCAAGAAAAAAGAAGCCCACAAAAATGATGAAGATATTTCACACAGAGAAGAACATGAGATGTAAAACAAGCAGATGCTAAATTACTGCAAAGTGACACAAAGGAATAAGAAAGCAACCAAGAGAAAAAGCACGCAAATGAACAAAGAAATATGAACAATAAACAAAAAAGAACCACTGGGCAGATGTGGCTCAGGAAATAGAGCAGATCGGCCACTAATCAAGACTTTGCCCCCCCCCCCAACATGTAACCAAAGAATGAGACATAAAATCAACAGTGACAGATCCAGAATGTCTGTAAAATGACTCAGAGAAAAGGGAAATTAAAGCAGATGGAAAATATCCACAAAATGCCAACAAAGAGGCTCGACATGATCAACGAAAAGGCAAGAAGAATTAAAACAAACACATGCAAAATGACCAGAGAGACAGAGTCAGAACCACAAAGAGATCCACATCTCCATGTCTTGCTTCTCTGAGGGGAGAGTGGGAGGGCTTGTTGGCGCCTGTGCCCAGGGGCATTTTTCTGATTTTGATCATTCCTCCTGTCCCGCTCTGTTTCCTTTCCACACTGCTGCCTCGTAGTGTCTCTTGTGCTTCGTCTCTGACAGGAAGCGTGTTTTGTGTCCTCCAGCCTTCAGGGGCTACATGACTCAGAGACATTAAAGTTTGTTTTTGTGACGCAACCTCAGACTGTTTAGCATTCAGCGGAGAGCTTTTCTGCATTACTCTCGGTTATTTCACACACGCAGGAACCATTTTGACTGTGATTGGTTTTAGTTGTCGAACAAACTTGTCTTTCCAAAACTTCCTCACTTAACGATCACCACTCGTCTCTCCAGCACACGGGTTAATTTCTTTTCATTGTATTTCCTGGCTGGAATGGTTTTGTGTCTTACTTCCTCAGCAGTTGTTTCTTTTGCAGCAGTTTGACTTCTGACCTCCAATGAATGGGCAGCATGGTGGTGCAGTGGTTAGCATTGTGGCCTCAGAGCAAGCACATTCCTGGGTTGAATGCACTGGCTACCTGGGGTCTTTCTGTGTGGAGCTTTCTCCTGTTCCCATGTGGGTTTCCTCCAAGTGCACGTCCACCCTAAATACTAGGGTCTGCTTAGGTCTGAGTAACATTTTGTCATCAGACTGTGAGTGTAAGGTGCCAATATTTGCATGCCTCCCTGTTTTTGTGACTGCACAGACTCTACCAACTGCACATGCACGTACTTGTGACATACTTGTCGTGTCACAACTACTTGTACTTGTAATACTTGTACTACTTGTCATGTCTTTTCTCTGAAATTACTGTAGGGTCTGTACCTTGCAATATAGAGTGTCTTTAGGGAGGTATTTGTTGTGATTTGGAGCTATATAAATAAAATTGAATTGAATTAAAATCAAAGTTCAACTGCACCAGTCCAAAGACCAGCTTGTAAGATTAACTAGTGAGCCTTAATCGAACATAGGAATGGATGGAAGAGTCTGAGGCTTTGTGTCTCTCTGTGTTTGCCCTGTGATGGACTGGCATGCTGTCCAGGGTGCGCTGTCACAGCTAGGCTGTAACCCTATGTTGAAGAAGTGATTAAGAGTATTAATGGACACCCACCAGGTTACCAACAAAACTCTGAGAGGAGAGATGAGGCTCCGGAATGTTACAGGAACTGGAACGTGTTACTTTTCAAAAGAAGTCTGTTGCATGAGTTTGGTCTTCTATTATTAAATTGCTTTGGGTATGTCATAAAGATGAAAATTACAAATAAGGGGGTAATGTGAACCTAACTGTAATCAGGTCACTTGTAACCAGGTGGATTGTAACAGGTTAAGGCCTCCAGATAGTTAATCTGCTACTGGAAGTCTGTGAAGCATTAAACCCCTGCAGCAGAGGGAACTCTTGCTCTTTCTTGGGGCCATCCCCATGAGAGCCAGTTTCATCACAGTGTTTGAAGGTTTTTGCAACTGCACTTCAAACTAAGAAACTTTCAAAGTAAAAAAAAAACAAAAAACTTTCCACATATATTTGTGGTATTTTTTTTCTCTCTTTTTTGTTTTCATTATTCTTTCACACTGTAAACTGTAAAGAAGAAAAGAATGAGCTCCTGGCCGCCTGGAATGTTCAACATCACTCTAAAAGCTGAAGATATTCTTGTAAATTGCTCTGTGGTGAAGTGCTGGTGAAGTGCAGCACTGCACATAATGGATAAAAACAGCAGTATGTTCTTTAATGGCTCTCATTTGATGTTCTTGGTTCCTTTTTAGCGCTCTAACCCAAGTCTCCCTGACATTTTCATTTTATTTTCTTCCTTCTTTACTCTCGTCTTGCTTTCAAACCATCACTTGAGTTTTTCTTTAACTTTGTTTTTTTATTGCTATTTTAAACTGCAGTGATACCAAGTTAAGGGCCCCCAGATATTCCACAAACTATTTAATTTGTTAACTAAAAATATAAAATTCAAAGGACCTGAGGCTGCAGCTGAATTTGAAGAGGATTTATTTTTTTCTGCATCTATAAACGATTGTTCAAGGACAGTAAAAAAAGTAAATGTAAGTATTAACACTGTGATGCCTTTTTATGTTTATGTTTGATGTGTATGCATCTGGTTCTGGCCCGGCTGTCAAATTTCATAAAGTCAATGTGGCCCCACAGCCAAAACGTTTGCCCACCCCTGACCTATCAGCTTGTTTTTTAAAGGAGGACGGGCTCAATACAACACTCTTCAAAGGTTACACAATGCTATCTCAGCACATGGGCTGATGGTATGGGGATGGGTATGGGCATGGGTCTTGCAGTCGTGCAAACAGCAATCCAAGGTTAGAAAAAGGATCACTGCGTTATCTTAGAAAGTCTTCTAAAGTTTATATTCAGTGCACAAAACCTTTACGTTTGGTTTACTTTGTATGCAAAGACCTCAGAGCCAAACTTTACCAGCACTGTGATGCAACTAAGCTGAAGCTCTACAGGGTCAACATCAGGATGAGCTGAATAATGTGACGTTGGCGTGGCAGGCAGCCAGTGCTGCCTTCAGGCCCACTGGAGTACCCTGAACACGTTCCTGCCTCCCAGGGATCAAATTTGTCTGGGAAAAAGGAGAAGGGAGCGCTGTGGCGTCCATGTTGGAGTGTTGTGGTTGTTGTTAACTCCCATCTGCTTATGAGCCTGCCATGAGTTGTGGTTACAGTCTGACCTGATTGGACTGAACATAAGGATTTACGCAGTGTTGCACAGAGCAGGAGAGGAGGTGTAGATGCTCACACTGGCACGCATGAATGCGTGCTTGTGATATGCGAGTGTGTGAGATACTGAGAGCATCTCTGAAGTTACATAATCAGACTGAAATGTTAGTGCATTTCTTCACAAGTGCATTGCCCTACACTAACCACCACATCACACACACAGGCATCAAAAGCATCCTGAAAATGTTTATTAAAAATGATGCATTGAAATTGTGTCTTGGCATTAATGTTAGTGCAACGTTAATAAAAAATAAAAACAACATTTCAAGTGCTCTCTGATTGCGTCGTGAGGACTTGTAGGTAATGTTTCTCAAAGCTGTGGAACTGAGAACCTGAATTTTGAAAATTTTGACAATTTTTAGATGTTTGGTGGCTGGTTTGGAGTTGGACCTGGATTGGATGAGGTCTGGCTTAGTGGAGCACCCTACAAAAGGTCTCAAGGACAGCCTAGCTGCTCATTGATGTTACAGATAAACAGGGTCCTGCCTTCTCCATAGAGTAGACATAGAAGCAGACATTAAAAAAAATATATATATATATTTTGAAGCATGAACTTTAGAACTGAATGCCCAGGTAATTGTTTCTCCTTGGTGTAAACTGCCTTAACAATAAATATGTCTGAATAGTAATTATACATCATCTGCTTATGCTGATTATTATTTGATTATGAAGATTATAATTATTATACTGCTGACATCATAATTTACATAACAAGTTGGAAATAAATATTGCATATAATTACTAAGGCTATATCAGAAACACTACAGTTACTACGGATGGCACATTTATTTCATATATTGTTTTTTTTATATATATCTTTATGCTTTAGTTGTCAATGGGTTGAACTACATACACGTATGTGTGTTACTGTGCAAAAGTCTTGAATCCCCCTCATTATTATGCAAAGAGCAAAAATGGAGAGTTCATGTTTTGTATGTTTGGCTGCTTTTTCATTCATTTTCAGTCCAGTCCGTTTAACTGACCATGTTTCTGTTTGTTTATTAAACCCCTTACCACTGATCTTGGAATCATTCACCTAACTCAAGGGATGCACCAGTATTGTGTCTACAATAACGAGAAAAGAACCAACTTTAAGCTGTATCTTTAGGCACTTTATTACTAGCAGCCTTTTGCAGAAACACATTTTGTCCCCGTTTCTTTACTTTAAGCTACAAAAAAAATGCCAAAGAGGTATTTTGACTGGCACAAAAGTAAATATATTCAGTAATGAGGTGATTCCATGGCTCAGATGGTGTGCAGTCCTTAAAAAACATGAGAAAAATCCAGCAATGATCTGACACAGGATCTGTCTGGCACTTCAGCTGTTCCAGCTACTGTTCACCGAAGCCTCATCAGAAAGAGTCTCAGTGGAAGGGTGGCTGTCAGGAAGCCAGTCTCAGGGAAAGGAAACAGGGAGAAAGGCTGAGGTATGCCACATTACACTGGAACTGGACTGGAACATCAGTGGCAACAGGTGTGATGGAGTGATGAATCCAAATTTGAAATTTGGAGGAGGTCAGGTACAACAGTGAGTGTCTACAGCCACCTGTAAAACATGCAGAGGCTTCTTCATGGTTACAGGCCAGTGGTGCTGCAACCTTGTCAGAACTGATGGAATTACAAGCACAGAGAAGCAGACTCTGATCCACCACACAATACCATCGGGAAAATGTCTGATTGGAATTGGCTTCATTTTTCTGAACACTACTGCATATATTGCTTGAGTAATTCTTTATATAAGGCAAAATTATTAAGTCTCCATTTATGTATGTATGTAGTTATCTGTTTATGCCAGAGAATATCGTGAAGTGGAATCAGGACCCTTTAGAAAACAAATTGGTGCCTACTGTTCTAATTCTCCTTTTGTGTATCTCACAGCATTTTCATTTATAATGAATGGCTGCTGTAGCGATATGAGCTGTGTGGGTCAGTAGCCACGCTCGCCAGGGAGAATGGGAAGCTTCACTTTATGTGTTGTTTACATGGTTCACGAGCATTTATTCACTGTACTGTGTCAAAACATCATATTTAACCAAGCCTGAAACATTTTTTTAAATTTTGAAACCAAAATACTTTCAAAGCATCCTCGTCTCCTGTCAGGGTTTTGTATCTGCAAATTTAAAATGTCTGGAAAGCGTATTGATATGATGTCTAAACACTCTCAGGTTACATTATGCAGATGAGCTACTCAATAACAAGAACCAGCTCAGCACCTTTTTTATGCAAAAACTGTTTAGGTGACGCAATCAGACACAAGTAACATGACTATAAGAAGTTTAAAAGAGAGTAAGAAGTGACAAAAATAATTGAGAATAAAAAAGAAATGAGACGGAGATGTAGAAAATGGGGCTCGTTGTGACCGGCAGTAATAAACTCCATCTGCTGATGTGCGAGACGTTGTGAAAGTGAGGATCCGTCTGTTTGTGTGTGGGACAAACATCTTGAAAGACTCATGAATTTCTAGCATTGCCTGTTAAGCATGAACGCCACAAATATTGATTCACTGCAGTGGAAACATATTTTGACACAAACCACATTCATTACAGACCATTTCCTGCGAGGCTTGTTTTCACTTTTCCGCTCAGTGAAGTCTGAGGGAAGACATCTGCGTCACTCAGCGCTGAAGTCCTGTTTTGTTTTTGTTGCTTTACTTCCTGCTGAGACTCTCACCTGATATTATTTGAATAAATGATCACAACATAAAAAGCTTCAGACTGAACTGTGGGACAAGCAGAGATTGCATTCAAAGGAAACATTTGTAAAGTTAAATGAACTTTGCACAACATTTATGTCGCTGATAAAGAGTTGATAATTAGCTCGAACAAATTTTTATGAAAGCCTAAATAAAAGAAATATGCCTTCAGGTCCGCGATGTGTGGAATGGTGGTCTGAGGTCAGTGGTCAGACCTTGGTTTAAGTGAATGTAGAGATAAATACAGAAGGGCAAACAAACTGGTGAATAAGTTGGTCTCTAGTATTGATGATGCCCATCCCTCATGACCACAGTGTATCCATCTTCTGATGGCTGCTCCCAGCAGGGAGCACATGTAACAAACACCTGTAACAAAGTTCAGATAATCTGAAACTGGTTCCTTGAACATGACAATGAGTTTACTCTATTCAAACGGCCTCTGCAGTCATCTAATCCCAATCCAGCAGATGTGGTGTTGAGAAGTGGTCAAACGGTGTGCAGCCAGCATATCTGCGCCAGTTGCCTTGTGATTGAAAGTGGTCACCCAGAGGTTGAGTGTGCAACACCCTCAATGTATGGGTGGCTACTTTCAAAAACAACCAGTTCGTTCCTGCAGCTACTTTGTGAAAAAAATAAAATGTATTGCAGTCACCAGGCAACCACCTTTTGTCCCCCCCACCTTTGCAAGGATGTTGTGATTCTATTTTTACTGTGGTGTGACTGAGCCATTAGTTTTAAGATCTGTTAATGAAAAAGCATATCTCACAACTAATTTTGTTGAATTTTCAAAACATGCTCCATTATAAAGGCAGACTATCTGATCCTGTGGAGCAGCTGAAAATAAAATTGCTTAGCTTTTAAATGTACAGATGATGCATAAAAGCGATTAAAAAAATACCCTGCTGCCAGGTTTTAATCTTTTGTTTTAACACTGGATGTGTTGTCTTTGTACTGTAACACATTCAGAAGAGCACATTCCATAGTGTTGAATTTTTCCTGAAGTACAGTTTCTGGCTGTCTTGATTACAGCTGGAAGGCACCGATGGTGTACAAACAGTAATTAAAAACAAAATACGTTGGCATTAATTTGATTAAGAAGAGATTCTAATCCAGAATGTTGCAGAAATATCCAAAATCAACATTCATGTCTGAAAATAGATTTGGTACAGTCCTGTGTGTGAGGACAGAAGCAGGCCCAGTCAAAGGTCGGAATTAAAATG
The DNA here is from genome assembly GCA_015106715.1 of Bujurquina vittata. Taxonomy (NCBI): domain Eukaryota; kingdom Metazoa; phylum Chordata; class Actinopteri; order Cichliformes; family Cichlidae; genus Bujurquina; species Bujurquina vittata. The sequence goes on along the minus strand of VUQK01022980.1, from coordinate 1,808 downwards.
GATTTAATAGAAGAAAAACCGCACTTGGATGCTGCCAGCTCTTTGCTAACAATGGAATAATGAAAGCCGACAGCAAACACCAGAGCTGGCTTCCTGTCATCAATACATGTTTGCCAGTTTTGTAGCCACTTGTCATCCTAATATCTTTCAGTACTGAGTGTGAACATATTTACAGCAGGAATTAAGACTCTAATCCGTCCAGAGCTGCTGCTGTGATGTGAACAAACCCTCATCTCACTAACACAGTCTGGTAGATACTGAAGGTTGGCAGGAAGAGAAAGGGGGTGTAAAAAAAACAAAAAACAACCCTTGTGGTTGTATTTTTTGTGTGTGTCTTGAGAAACTATGTTTGTGTGGGTTTGAAATGCTTTTTCTTCTGCTCATCTTTTCTTTCTCCTTTATGATCAAGAAACTGATCTCCTCTTCATCAGCACAGAAAAACTGTCGAACAGGTTTGGTTCTGCGTTAACGTCACCATCACAGCTTTCTTGAAATGTCTGAAACTGAAGAGATCTCAAGAAGGGACTAAAGGCCTTAAGGACTCTAGGAAATAAATGTAATGTACATTTGATTTGAGTGTGTGCGTGTGTGTGTGTGTGATACCTACAGTTGCAGAAACTAGCAGGCAGAGGAACTTTTGACATTGTTTTTGTGGACAGATTTTGTCAGTGTGATGGCACGATGCACATGATGCTGTTAAGACACTTTACAAGTGTGTATTTGAGACCAAAATTAAGCCCAAGTTTAAAAGATCAGTGAGTTCTGGCTCATGAGCACTCTTGTAACAATGTGATAATGACTACTGAGTACTCATGGGTTGGCCTATCACCAGTGATTCCAGATGAATCACTGCTTTCATGTTCATCGTTATATCCTCAATGGCTGTGGCAGTGCAGAACATTGGATTTTCACCATTTGAATCATATCATAGCTGCAGTTCAGGCCTCAGCAGCCAAAAACAGACATAAACAGTTCAAAAAGGATGACACGCCTGCAAACCTCTATGGCAAATGAAATAAAGAGTCAGAAACAAAGTAGCAGTAAAAAGGCTGGCCAAACCTCTGAGATGACTAAGATACTGTAGAAGAGGAAAACTGATCACAGGAAAGAAAATACAGGTTATGAGTTACTGCTAGGCAGAGCAAAACAGATCTGTATTAAAAGCCTTGATGGGTTTTGTGTTCCCGTTTATATAATATAAGCTGCTCAAAAAAATCAAAGGAACAACACATCAGATCTCAATGGACAGAAAAATAGTGCTGGATAGCTATACGTATATGGACTGAGTAATGCGTTAGGAATGAAGGGATGTCACATCATTTGATGGATGAAAAGATGTTCCTTCAGTTTATTTGTTCCTTTTGTTTCTTTGAGCAGTGTATATAAAAATGCTTCTCCCCTTTTAGCATGATGTCATCCCAACCATCCATCCATTTGCTTCCGCTTATCCTTTTCAGGGTCGCGGGGGGGCTGGAGCCTATCCCAGCTGACATAGGGCGAGAGGCGGGGTACACCCTGGACAGGTCGCCAGTCTGTCGCAGGGCCAACACAGATAGATAAACAACCATTCACGCTCGCATTCATGTTCTCATTCACACCTATGGACAATTTATATTTGCCAATTAACCTAACCCCAGTACATGCATGTCTTTGGACTGTGGGAGGAAACCGGAGTACCCGGAGGAAACCCACGCAGACACGGGGAGAACATGCAAACTCCACACAGTGAGAGAGAGGCTGGGCCAAGGTGGAATCGAACCCAGGCCTTCCAGATGGTATTCAAACTGTGAGACAGCAGTGCAAACAAC
>VUQK01022973.1:39182-51602 GCA_015106715.1 Bujurquina vittata | reverse complement strand
TTACATTATGACCGCATCAATCTGCAGCCTGCATGCTGAGAGTTGCTTAAAATGTTGATGTATCAAAGGAATGATGTCATTCTAAAGATAAGGACTTCTCTCCTTATAAGCCAACACTTACAAAGCAGAAGTCAGTTCACTGTCTTTCAGTCGTGAGCACACAACAAAACTCAGAGCTTGAAGTTTGGATTTCTAAGCATCTTCTTTGGCCAAAAACTTGGAAGAAACATCCCTGAAGTCATTGACAAGATGAACTTCTCAGAGGAAATGGAGGCCCTGGTGATGAAGATGAAGGCTTTAAATCTAAATGAGGATTCCACCCAGGAGTCAGTTGGTTCCACTAACCAAGAATCCACTCATACCCACGATAGAAAGAGATTCATGGTTAGTGTTAAGCAAAGTCGGAATAGAAAGCTGAGAAAAATAAGTACAGGTGACTCAGCAGTGACGCTAAGGACCCCTAAAGCCGCCTCTTCTGCGATGCGGCTGAAAATGTGAAAAGATGCCAGACCGTCCAAAACCATCCAAAGAAAGAAGCAGAGGAAGCCAAACCAGAGAGTACCTAATGTTTGGATCATTGGCTCCAGCTACATCAAACGAGGAGAGTGGGCAGCACGCCAGCAGTTTGGAGAAAATTTAACGCCAAAGTTAAGTGGCTTGGAAAAGGCGGGATGCGCTGGGACGGCGCCCTTCCTTGTTTTTATGCAGAGCTCTCCTCACAGAGGCCCCCTGACATTTTGATCATCCATGCCGGGGGGCAACGATTTGGGACCCACATCCGCCCAAAAACTTTCATCTTTAATGATGACCCAACTGGTGCAGCTGCATGCCGAATTCCCCGCCATGAAAATCGCATTTTCCAGCATCAACGAGCACCAAGCATGGTGGCGCGGAAGTCCAGAGTGGATCGACAATAACAGGAAGTTCATCAACTCAAGCATGAGAAAGGCTGTCGACTCCTTTGGAGGCGCCGTCATTGAACATCCTCAGCTGAGATATTACGACAGCGAGATATTGGACGGAGTCCATTTCACCCAGAGAGGGAATGAAGTGTTTCTGAGCAGCATCCACTCTGCTATCAAGAAGATTCTTCAGAACACATTTCAGAGAACATAAACCAACAAACCCCACCGGTCACAGCAGATGACCGCCCCTCCCTGAGTCTGGATCTGCTGGAGGTTTCTTCCCGTTTAAAGGGAGTTTTTCCTCCCCACTCTCGTCACATGCTTGCTCATAGGGGTTGTTTTGACTGTTGCGTGCTCTGTACTGAACTGTAATTAAAAATGTGCATATAAAATAAATACAAAAAAAGAAGTGCCCAAAGACTTGCTCTTTATTCACAGAATCTACATCATGTTTTAGACTCAGAGTTTGTTGAGCGTGCTTCCTGGAATAGGCCCCAGCTCACAAATACATTTGAAGTGAATGTGAAATTAATGTGAAGTGAATGTAAAGTTCATCTGAAGTAAATCGGAATATGAGGTACACCAATAATGAATATCAAGTTAGGGCTGCTCGATTATGGAAAAAAAATAATCATTTAACACAATTACTCACTGACTTTGTAAACAACTGCATTTACTGCGCTTAAAGAACAGTCAATACCTTGAAATCTCGTGCACTTCTACAATCTCTTGAAAATAAATGCTAAATTGAAAATAAAATACAGAATATATAAATAAAATATATAAATATATAAATAAATTGCAATATAAATAAATATGTTATAAATTAAACACAAATAAATAAATAGAAAGGTAATGCCAGATATCACGACTAATAATACTCGGAAGAAATAGGACCAAGTTATTCAGACCAAATAAATTTGTTCACATTTTAGCAGAGTTGGCAAATGTGCAGACATTCTGTACTTAAGGATTAAGACATTGTTGGGTTCTCTTGGGTTGAATATAGGTCAGGGGTCATCATACTGACAGATACTGTATGAGAATGTTTTAGCTTCCGTCAAAACACACACACACACACACACACACACACACACACACACACGACCTTTCCACCAGATCTATTACATTTTCCAGGCAGCTCAGCAACTTAGAAAAGGTTCATGCCATGATGCTTGGAAGCAAAACTAATGCCATCAGTGAAATCTATTCTGTGTCACAGATGCTTTTTTTCCCCCAAGAAATCTGTGAGAATCATAAGAGTCTGTCCTTCCAGTGTACATGTGGTTTGTGCATTTCTCCTAAGGTATTTACAACACCAGTCAAAGGTTTGGACATACTCACCGACTCATATGAATGGATGAGTATGTCCCAACTTTTTACTGCTGCTGTATTTTCTGCTAATCTGCAACAGAAAATGTCCTCTTTTGCACAGGTTTTGCTTGAGACAGGAGCCAACTGACCAATCAGCTAGAAAAAAGCATGACCTTTAGAAGATCAGCTGAGACATCTGTACAAAAGGGCTCTGACCTCCGAGTGCCGATAGTAAGAGTCTATACTCTAAGACATCAACTTTATTACAACTTTCTAGTTTTCTGTAATGAGCATCATTGAGAGACTTTATTCCTTGTTTAATCTTTAACTTGCTGGCCGAAGGCCATTTCCAATCCAATTCAATTCAATTCAGTTCAATTTTATTTATATAGCACTAAATCACAACAAACAGTCGCCTCAAGGCACTTTCAAAGCCATGTATTTTTCTGTAGTTATATAGGCATTACCCTAAAACACCGGAAGCCTTCTAAAATACTTATTGACCTTAAGTCAATTTGTTTTAAACTCAGAGGCAACGGTGCTTAATGTTGTAGCTCCTAAACTATTTAACAGCCCCCTGCAGTGCATATCTTGATATTAAAACCCTGGAATCATTTACAGAGTTTATATACACATTTTGCCTTTGCATTCACAATTGAGCCACTCTTCTTCAGTATCCCTGCCTCAGGTTTTATGTACAGTATATTATACACTGCCCTTGACTACACATACCTGTGGTTCCCCTGTCTATCTTTAACTGTTTCACAAGCTCTGCTTGGATGTTTGATGTTGGCATTGGTAATGGTGTGCACTCCTATGGCAAGCAGAGTGGTGTTATTTGTTGCTACGACGCTGATGGCTGTGATGACGGTGGCGATGACAGTGAGAGCAGTATTGGCTAGCAGAAGCAGCAGGCACCCGATCCCCTCCTGTTTGTTCAGAGAGACACACAGCAAAGCTTTATTGTGTTCAACCCAAGGCTTCAAACCCCCAGCAAAACCAAAACACTGGCGCTGGTTGGCGCACATATTGTTTTCATGCCATTTTCCAAATTCATGCCCGTCTGCCTGAATGTTTGTCTGTGCATCTGTCTTACTGTCAGGCTGTGTGTCTATTTATTTGTTTCTCTGTTGAGTGTCATTAGTCCATGAATATGTATTTTTAGTGTTTCTAAATATGCAAAGTTCTTAGCTAGTTTCCTTGTTCTTATTGTAACAGATTATATATACATATCTACATATATACATAAATATATACATATATACATATACACACATATATACATATACACACATACATATATATATATACACACATACACACACATATATATATATATACATATATATATATACACACACACATATATATATATACATATATATACTTTTTTTGTGCAGCTTCAGATGCAAACATGTATGTGTGGGCATTTTTCAAAGCTGTCCTGAATGTATGAGTGTGTGTGTGTGTGTTTGCACGCAGCCTTGTGCTAGTCCACATATGTGTGAGTGGGTGATTTCGGCTCTGCAAGCCCAGCACCCAACCATCTGTCACAAAGGGCCCACCACATTCTGAAGCCAATCATCTCCTTCCAACAGCTTCTAGGATTCTCGCTCTGCTTTCCAATGATGGCCCAGCACGCCAAATACACATTCACACACAAACAATGACAACGTCTGCCACATGCTCCTATCAGCAGGGACGGACACACACACACACACACACACACACACACAAACTTAACAATTACAGAGACGCTTGCCTTGAAAACTGTTAAGACCTTTTCCCTTAGTGAAGAAAATATGGCTTTCATCTCAGATCTAAGTAGCTGCTTGTTCAGTAGTTCAGACCGACAATTTCACCATCAGCTGAAGTTTTTTTCAGAGGAGCTAACAGATTACTTAACTTGCCAAACTATATACTATAATTAGCATTCGGAAGTCAGCACTTTGGATTCCAATACATACACATTACAGACACACACATACATACTCTATATAGTTTGGTTTCACTTGTCACTTTAAAGGGAAAAGTGACTGCAAATCAATACTTTTGGTGATCATCTTTCTATTCAAATAGGAAAGGTCTCTTCCAGTATGACAATGCCCCCACCCTAGGACAAGTACTGCTACTAAATAACGAGTGTACAAGGATAATGAATGTGCTGTTAATCATATACTATGTTTTTCACAGTCACTAGATGCAAACCCAAGTGAACACCTTTGGACTTGAATCTTGGATAACACTTTTCTTCATCTGCTTCTTCTTTTTCTTCTTTCAGCTGCTCGCTTTAGCGGTTGCCACAGTAGATCATCTGCCTCCATCTCATCCTCTCTTTAACATGCTCTTCTGTTACACCAACTTACTGGTCTTTTTCCTCCTTCCTGGCAGCTCCATCTTCAACATCCTTTGTCCAATATATATTCACTATCCCTCCTCTGCACGTCCAAACCATCCCAACCTTGCTTCTCTAACTTTGTCTTCACACCGCTTAACCTGTTGCAAATCCCCCCTGGCACTCACCTCCACCCACTTCACCCTGCCTGCGCTCTCTTCTTCACCTCTCTTGTGCACTGTCTGTTGCTTTGCGTGGTTGACTCCAGGTATCCACCTTCACTACCTCCGCTCCTTGCATCCTCTCCTTTCCACCTGTCTCTCTCTCATTCACATATATGTATTCTGTCTCACATCTACTGAATTTCATTCCTCTTCTCTCCATAGCATACCTCCAGGCTCTCGGCAACCTTCTCCCTCCTCTCACTACAGGTCACAATGTCATCTGCACAGAGACTCCTGCCTGACCTCATCTGTCAGCCTGTCCATCACCACTACAAACAAGAAGGGGCTCAGAGCCGATGCCTGATGTAATCCCACTACCACCTTAAACCCATCTGTCACTCCTACTGCAGGCCTCACCACTGTCTTGCTATTCCCATGTCCTCTACCACCCTCACATACTTCTCTGCCACCCCTGACTTCCTTAAACAGTGCAACAGTTCCTCTCTTGTGATGCAGCGTGACTCCTTGTGACCTTCTCTAAACTTCATCAACAATCTCAAAACAAAAATCACATTTGTAGTGCTTTTTCTTTGCATGAAGCCATACTGCTGCTTGTTGGTCATGACCTCTCTTCCTAACCTAACTTCAATAACTCTTTCCCATAGCTTCATGGTATGTTTGAAGAGCTTCATCCCTTTTTCATTACTATACAGTACCTCTGCACATTGCCCTTGTTCTTGAAAATCTGTGCCAGAACACCTCTTCTCCATTCCTCAAGCATCCTCTCATCCTCCAAAATTGTGTTATAAACAGTCTGGTCACAAAGTCCATTGCCCTCTCCTCTAGACATCTCCATACTTTCACAGGAATGTCATCTGGACCAGCCTCCTTCCCACTCTTCATCCTCTTCACAGCTGACTTCACTTCCTGATTCTTTCCTCCATTCATCCTCTCTCTCTCTCTCCCTTCATACATCAGCTCCTGAAAGTATTCCTTCCATCTTCATTTTAGATAACACTACATCACCATCAGTAGAGTTAAAGAAACTTTTAGAATCAATGCCAAGATGCATTAAAGCTGTTCTGGCAGCAGGTGGTAGCTCAAACATTTAGGAAGACATGCAGGTTTTTCTTTTATATTATCATTTTATATTATCACTGAAGGCTTAAAGAAATACATGAGATGCACAGACATCCCTCATTTTGTCTAGTAGCTGTAAATTCAATACAATCGTGTCAAGATGTAATTTTTAGAGGTACCTGCACACATTTTCAACATCATTTTTTTAGTCAAACATTATATAATGGCAAACAAACCTGCTCCTTATTCACCATGAACTCTGAAACGCAGTACTGAACACAGCAAAACTTCATGCACATCTAAATGTCTAAACAGAGAGGGTGTCAATGATGTGTAACTTCTCTTGGAAAGATAATTTGATACTAAGCAGAGTGATGCACTGTTGTCTTTTAATCTTTCAATTAGTTTTATGAAAACAAACAAACAAACAAACAAACAAACAAACAAACAGCAGCTATTCTTTATTTTTCTTATTAAAATGTAACCTGAGCCCAAAGTTATCTGCCTGTTGTGAGATAATACAGCCGCTTATAAAAAATTGTTAACTTTCTGCTTCTTTTTTTCACACCGGAAATGTAAATGAAAGTGAAAATTGTGTCATAACCAAAAGAAATGATGAGCAAACATAACATGATATGAAAATGCTGTAAAACTAACACTTTCCATTTCTGAACTTCAACTGGGCTCAGTGTCCCAAACTTTAACCTTCTGCGGTCATCTTTTACTCTGTACTAAACAAGCAGAAAATTAGGATAGGGTGCATTTTCCTTACAATCGTTTGGGGCCCACAGCTCTGCTTAAAGGACAAAAACTGTGACTAAATATGAAACCAAATGCAGTTGGCACAGTGCTGTGCAGCGCATGAGTGCTCACTCAGTAGTTTGAGCAGCATTATCTCCCCAAGAGATTTGAAAGTTCAGACTCTTTATAATCTATGGAGGCATACTTAAACATTTTTTTTATAAAGGAGTTATTAGGTATATCACTTATATTACCAAGCCTATGCAGTGATTCATATTTTCTGACCCAGATCCAATCTCTCATCTCCCAGGGCATCTTGGTCCGTAAACTAACCTATAAAAGTTGCTAAAGTCAGAAGCAGAACCACTACAGGGTTTTTTTCCAAATTGCCTAAACATTGACAATGACCTCTGAAGCAGTATCTAAGCATTTCCTGTGTGTCCCAAACCGAATGCAAGCACTCTGCTTTACAGCCAGCCGTAAGCTAGACTTTTTGCAAAGCTGTGAATACAGCTCATTGCAGATACGGCATTCCAGGAGATCATTTCCAGGCTGCCTGGTTCAAGCTCAAGACGACATTGAATATGATGTGGATGAAGAGCCTGTGACACACATAAGGCAATATTAAGTCCAAATTTATTCTTCCTCTTCTTAGAAAATGTTTTGCACTCTTTTACTGCACTTTTGTTGTTGAAAAACGTAACATAACAGTTTGAGGAAAAAATACATTTCCCCTTTCTTTGTATTGATCGTATGTTATGTTTATAATACGCATCTATACTTTACACGTGAGTTTGCATGTTTACGTGTATTACTGTACTAAACTTTACTGCAGTTGAGTTACAATGCACAAAAAGTAAACAATATGTATGTAGTTGCTATTTTTCCACAAGTTTAAGTTTTGCAAGATTTGATTAGTTTTCTAGACATGGATAATGTTTATTGTTTACCAACTAACACAGATATACTATCAAATATGTAGTTGGTAGACTACAGTAGAAACAGTAAATACAATTCAATGATTTGACATTAATTTGGTTACTTTATAGGGAATTACCTAAAATTTTCAGGACAACATTCTTTTGTAACAAATTTTCCAAAATAGCTAAGACACACTTCTTGAAACCTGTCAATATTTTTTTTTACACAAAACATAATTTTCAAATTGCATCCATAATACAATCAACCTCTCTCCTCAAAAGAGGTTCTTTTGTGTCAAAACCAAATATATGTTTTCAGATCACACACGGCTTGTCAAAAGAAAAACACTTCTGAGCATTCATTACACATTAAAATTACATAAATAAATGTCAATTAAAAAAAGTGGTCAGGGCATGTACCTCCAAATAAAAATGACACAGCAAATGCATCTTGCATTAAAAAAAAATAACAGTACTGAATACCTGTGGATACAACACTGTCATACAGTTTAATCACAATAGTGCAACTGCCCGAAGGACACAGAAAAAAATCATAAATGAAAAGTGCATTTGAGCACATTGTGACAGATTTTCTTGATTTCTAAAGCACATTTCTTGAAATTATGCCTCCATTTGCCAAACCTCGAAACAAAAATCCACAACCTCACACTCCACTCAAAAACCAGCCTTTGCACTCAAAGCCACGAAGGTTAGCAGAAAAAAATAATTTTTGCCTTCAGACACAAAACAAAAGCCCTCTAAAACACAAACAAAGCAACACAGTTTTACATACTGGCGAGATCAATTCCAAACACTACTGTAAAAAATGGCAATGAGTAATGTTGCTTATGGTTCTGCCCTCAAAGACTTCTTTAAATAATAAACACAATTCAACACACAACAAATGCTTATGTTTGCATATCTTTTTTTTCCTTAATCTGCTCCATCATACAGTACAACTTCTAAACCAATACAAAGTATCAATAAAAATGAATGAGGTGGATACTGCAAACATTTTTGTTCTGCCACTCGATCCCATCTCTGGTCTGGGTCAGGCCAATGAATCTCATCTACATCACAGGCTATACTACAGCAGGTGGATAACGCTCTCGTACATCTTATCCACCCCTATGTCTAAAGAGGCCTCTTTTATGACAGATGGAGGGGAATAAGTCATAAACCTCCACCAACATGCTAAAAAGCCTCCTCTATGGAGCTAAAAATGGGAGAATATGCGGGTAGAAAAATGCTGGAGTCTCCTGGGTTATTATTGAACAAATCGGGAACCAGAGCAGCCCAATGGAAGCTAATATTGGTCCAAATGGCAATGTTGTGAGGCTGCTCTGGTTGTACTGGCTCCCTGTGGTCTAGCTGGTATAAATGCTGTCTCAGGCTGACACAGAAATCAAGAAGAACATGGTTTTATAAGGACCAAGGATGGCATTGGATCCCTTTCTCAAAGAGTGACAAACAATTAATAGTAAAAAGGGTTTTTTATACTTCGCATAATTATTTTGCAGAACTGTGCCAACAATTAGAGCTTCCTGCTGCTGTGAGAACAGGATCTGTTCTCCTCTGAATCTTTCATTGTTGCGTCATACAGTACATGGTCTTTTACAGCTGCTCAAATGTGCTGTGAAATTACTGCTCTCAATCACATTTGTCCTCTTCTGCCTTCTTTCCATCCATTGCTGTATGAACCTTTAACCAGTGCCAACTGTGCACTTTAACATACATCATTTCATCACATCATTAGCAACAAGTGTGATTTTGTGTCTTTTGTTTAGCTACTGCCACCTGTGGTTATTATACCTCACAAGTGCATCACAGTGCAACATTTGCTGTAGTGGGTGAGAAAGTTTATTGAATTTTGCAAAAAGAGTGAATGAGATGCACATTCAAAAATATGTGGCACTACCAGTTGGCTACTCTTGCTTGTCCTGGTGTTGGTCCATCAGTCAGCTGCAGAGAACACAATTTTTGGTGAACGCCGTTGTCACTTCCCTGTTTTGGCCAATTGCCAACAGACACAGTGTCATCCACACCAAGCGCCATGCAACTGGATTTTTGGAGGACTCCATGGGAGCATGTTTGTAGGGTCACCGTAGGCAAAAGCATTCATTCACCCATCCAAATCATTAAATTCAGGTGTTCTAATAACTTCTAATCACCATGTCCACAGCTGTAAAGAAGTACCTAGGCATACTAACTGCTTCTACAAACATTAGTGAAAGAATGGGTTGCTCTCAGGAGCTCAGTGAATTCAAGCATAGTACCGTGATATCAAGCATGGTACCGCCACCTGTGCAAGTACAATCGTAAGATTTCCTTGCTACTAAATATTCCACAGTCAACTGTTAGTGGTATTATATCAAAGTGGAAGCAACTGAGAATGACAGTAGCTCTGCCATAAAGTGGTAGACCACATAAAATCGCCCAGTGTGCACAAGTCGCCAACTTTCTGCAGAGACTACAGAGACTTCCAAACTTCACGTGGTCTTCAGATCAGCTCATTGTGGTGTGCGCTTGTTTTTCAGGAGTTGGGCTCGGCCCCTTAGTTCCAGTGAAAGGAACTCTTAATGCTTCAGCATACCAAGACATTTTGGATCAAAATCAAATGTCACTCAAGTTTATTCGGTATGCATGAAAGGAGACGAGCAAATACTTTTGGCAATATAATGCAGCCCTACAAACGTACACAACCACACAAAGCATAAATTAAGCATAACAATGAGAGCGCCGAATACTGCTACCTGATGTATGACCTGGTAGTAAATACATTAGAAGGTTACCTTGGCAATTGGAGCCTGGAATGTAGTGACCGACCATCAGCTTCAAAGTGATATGTGACTACACAAAAAATCATGGCAATCAAAAGAAAACAAAGTGTGATCACTGTTTGAGGTGCGGTACACATGAATGCACATGTAGTTGTTCACTGAGCTCAGTGGATTACGTTAAAATGAAGTGAAATAACTGATATGTACCAGCCTTGAGTAATTTTTATTCTGCTGTGAGCTGTATTTTGATCTTTTGGCACCTTTGGATTGAACTGAACTGAAGAAGGACACAACACTTGTTTCACAAATTGAGATTTTGTTTGCTAGCAATTCAGGAAACCAAGTATATTCATTAGCCGTACAATGGCCAAAACTAAACCCAATCTTTAAAGTGCAAAAATCTGCATAGTTGTGATTTTCTGAGGAGTTTTGCTTTTCATGACAGTCAGTAATCTCAGTAACGGTATCCTTGAATCTTGCCTCTTAAATGTCACACATATTAGATTTCACTGTGATTGCACAGTCTGTGCGTTGCCCTTTGTTATTATGAAACAGGAGGTTTCAAACACTGCAAATAATTGGACATACTGTGTGAGATAAGCAATACTTTAAATTTCATCCGAGTGTGTGCAATGCATAGGAACATTTTCTTCCTGTTCGTTAGCTCTAAGTGTAATACTACTCCTTTTCTATTGTCAACATGATAAGAGGCCTATATCGGCCAGTCATTTGAAGGTATTTTCACCTTGCTCTGCTTCTTGAAGTCCCACTCCTCAAAATTTACAGATATTAAAATGCTAGCTGGCAAAAAGCCTATCTACAAAGCCTATCTACATATCACTGTTGGAGTTGTAATGTCCCCGTTTTATTTATCAATTATAAATGCTATGCAATTCTAATCAAACTTTTTTTTATCTGTATCTGTGAATGAGCTGGACATCTGTAATCACAGATGTAACATGGTTTTCCCTACTGGCAGATTTGACAATTAGTGATTATTACTTTTCACTGGGAGAGGTCTAGCTTGTCCACTCCTTTTACAGCAGGTCAATTAGAATCCAACTGAGTAGTGCACTTCACTGATGGAGCACACTAAAATCTTTGACCCTCCTGATTGCAGTGTGTGTCCACTAACAGTATAATGGGCTAAGAGTGCTGAACTACCCATCTACTGTAAGTGCTGGCCATTAAAAGTTAGAGGGACCATATCTAAGTCAATATGATCTATGAGAGACTTAATAGCCACTCAAAACCTAGATTCATTCACAGCACAGCTCATAGCTAGATGTAGCTATAATTGATTTTTACAAATTGTAGTGCAGCCAAAATTGTGCTGGATTTACTGTGGGTATCACTTCACTTTGATAATGTAATCTATCAAATTTGAGTTGTTCACCGGTTTTCTACAAAGACCACGAGCATCTTACAAGATCAGCAAAACACTGCAAACATCTATACATACTGCAGATGTGTGGACACACAAACCTGACAGCATGCAGGTGTAATTTGTTTTATGTAAAACACCAAAACAGCTTGTCTGTATTCTTAAGTCATACATCTAGTGGGTAACAAAGTTCCTACTCCGTTGCAGACAGACGAGGACGTGCTGCCATTTTTAGAAGTCAGCTTTTCTGTCCGCTCTCAGCATGGTCAAATTTCTTAAACACATTTGCAACGACAAGGCTTCCTCAGCAATCCGCTTGGATAGCGGGCCAGCTCAGCTCCTGCCCTCAGAGCTGTGTGTTGCTATATTGAACCGATATCTGATTCACTGACCTTCTCGCTGCCTCATGCCTTGCTAATGTAATCTAGTGCTGCTGCTAGCTCATGCCTCTGCCTGCAGCTTCCCCCCTGCTTTCTTCTTACAGTCAAACACACAGTGTCATACACACCTGCAAATGCTATTTTGGTCTCAGATTTAACCGATTAATCAAGAAGATTGTTTTTTTTTTTCACTAAGTAAATTTGAGAAATTAAGAAATGAAAGCATTTTTCTGCCAAAACCTTTTACTGCAAGCTGTCATTATGTAGCTGACATCATTTGCACAATTTCACCCATACAGTGTGTGTGTGTGTGTGTGTGTGTGTGTGTGTGTGTGTGTGTGTGTGTGTGTGTGTGTGTGTGTGTGTGTGTGTAGGTGTTCATGATGCGACATACAGCAATGCAAGCTGCCAAGCGAG
>VUQK01022973.1:0-39162 GCA_015106715.1 Bujurquina vittata | reverse complement strand
CATTTGGCAGTTAACTAATGCACACCATTAGATTGATTGTGCTGGATTTGTGCTTGTGTGTGTGTGTGTGTGTGTGTGTGTGTGTGTGTGTGTGTGTGTGTGTGTGTGTGTCATTGTGGCAAAATGTCATCCTGGAGACACCTTTACTAGCAACATGTACCACAAAGGCACAAAACACAGATAAATGGGGAGGGTTGTGTCAGGAAGGGCATCCGGTGCAAAATCTTTGCCAATCATGGACGTATTGAAAGAGGATATGACGATGGTTGGTGTGACAAGGGAGCATGCTAGGGACAGCTAGGAGGATACAGGAATACTGTCTTACTAGGGTAAGATGGAGGCAGAAGATCTGCTGTGGTGACCCCTAAAGGGAGCAGCCAAAAGAAGAAGAGGAGGCAGGGCAGATGGCATCAACATGATACCATCAGAACCACAAGATACTGTGCATTCACAAAAGAAATTACAGCTGTGCAGCTGAGATGAAATAGAAAGCTGAGTTCATGGATCCTTGTGGTCCAGCGCAGTCCAATCCATCCAGTCAGATGATGGGAACTATTTTTAAGATAAACACCCCAAAATTCACAACTCTTGTCTAAACACAACCCACTGTTTTCCTACATGAACAATATTAACATGTGAAACTTCACTTCAATGTTATGATCAAAAAATAAACCAGATTTTGTGCCATGTTCAAAGCACAAAAAAAAAGAAAATAAATCAGCTGCCATCCAAGCTTGACTGAAGTGTATCATCCCACACACACACACACTTACATATGTGTCCTTGTTTCTGTTCTTTGTTTTGTCTAAGCGCTGCAGCGTTTTGTCTGTGTTTCAGAAAAACTGTACAAACACACTAAAACGGGCTGCTTTTATTATTTAACACATGTACAGTTTTATTTTCTTTTTCTGTATTTCTTAATGATGTAAGAGCTGCAGCAAGCTGCCCAGTGTTTGAGCAAATCCTGCCCCCCCAAAAAGACAAACCATCTGCTTTATATTTAAGTGGGGGACCAGCTGGTTTGTAGTTGTGGTGTTGAATCCCTCAGTCCTCTCTCATATTTCTGGTTCATTGTGCTATCTGGACCATATGTATAACCATTTTTACCCGAAGCTACTCAGGCCAGGACCCAGAAAACAGAGATCCTAACCAGGGAGGCCAAAGAGCATTTGCTGCTGCCCAACCACAAAGCACTGAGCCCAGGTTCCTAGCAGCTCTGGCTGGTTTCCCTGGAGAGCCATGCTCCATCACAGGAAAAGAGTTACGGATGGAGGGATGAAGCGTAGAAAGGTTTAGGTGGGAAAAAAAGAGAAAAAATATTAAAAGGTGGATGTTGAGGGGTGGGGTGGTTGTATTTTGACAATAAGTAACTGTACTTCTTAGTCATCTAAAAATGGTCTTAAATGTGCACATAACACAGGATGGAAGCATACAGGCGTACACTTATACGGAATATATAGGCGCGCACAGACACCTAAGCAGGTGGAATTTTGCATGCATGGCTGCGCTTCCCTTAGCTGTGGCCATGGTTGCTAGGCTACAAGTGATTCAAGTCTTTGGAGGGGACCTGACATTAGGGAGAGCAAATTGACCACAGGAGGCTTTAATCTGCCGTGAAACAGCAGCTGGAGCGCATACATACACACATGCCAGTAGTGTATTTTAACATTTACTCTTCCCAATGATAAACACTTTTAAATACAAACTGTCACCTTTGTCTTCTCCTAGGACAGAAACACCAAGTGTGAAAACAGGTAGCTTCTGCTTAGCATTGTATTGAGTTTTCCCAGGTCCAACAGAAACCACAGAGGTTACCTTTTGTGTGTGTGTGTGTGTGTGTGTGTGTGTGAGATTGTGTCCCAGTTAGAAAGGCCTGACATGTTAAATATTTCAGTTTAAAGCCTATGTGTAATGGCCGGCAATGTGGCAGACAGAGTTTGGACCCAAATTCAATACTCGGCAGACTGGCGTTAACTTAAGAGGCTTTATTGCTTTAACAAAAGACTTCAGACAAAACCTCTACGGGACAGAACCTGTTCAGGTAATCCAGAAACGAGCAGAAAACAGGGACAGACAAACAGACAAACACACCACCATGACTGACGACAACACGACAAAGGACAAGGGGAAAAGGGGTAACGGGGTAAATGGAAACAACTGGGAGGAAACACAGGAAGCAAAACAGAATACAACGCGCGCAAACTTAATACCATAAGCACAAAAGTAAATCCTCAAAGGGGGATCAGGACAGAGTGGCCAAAACCAAACCAAAAAGCACAAGAGTCCAAAACAGGGAGCCAGAATCAAAACAAAAGACAGCAGCACAGTGTTGGGTAAATGGTTCAAAACATAAGGTTGGGACAGAGGCAGAACAAAGGCCAAACAGTTTGGAGGCAAGCAGGAGGCCAGCGGCCGAGGCGAAGCAGTTCAGGAGGCCAAGACTCTTCAGGACCTGACGGTGAAGAATGCACTCCGGGGGCATGGCAGTAGCCAAATGAGTTTTACTACTATGCAGCAAGTAGTTACCAAGTATTTGCAGACAAGTCACAGTCTTCCGTGCAAACTACAGTGACAGTGGCAATCTGCTATCAACCAAGGCAATCAAGGAGGGTTTTGATGCAACCACTTTCCATCCATTTTCACCCAGTGACAGCTAGCAACATTCAGGAACCACTTCCAACCAGTTTGGAAATTTATGTATTTTGCCTAGTGACCGGCGTATGTATTACATCCAATTGGAATGATATCACATGAGAAATCTCCAGAATCTATTTGCAGCCACTGATGGCCATTAAAAAAATTAAGGCACTGATGTGTTGGCTTCACTTTTTAGACCCAGAAGCTACATTCACCTTTTATACGGTTTGTGCTTTCCAAATTTTCCTCTGCTTCTTCACCGATTACTTACAAACACATATTTGAGCTGACTGGAGTTCAAGTTCCAGTTATGTAACCAAAATTAGCACAATAATTTCTAACTCACCCACTGCTGAGTCAAAACAAAACAAACTATAGCTTCCTCCTGTGAGACACGCCTGAATTAATGAACGTTTTCTGTATAAATGTAGCCCCTCAAGAGGTGACAGCCCCCAAGTATCTAAATGTGTGTTACACTAAAACAAATGCCAAAACAGAAATGGAGTAAGTGGCGCTTATATACAATATAGGTGCACTACACAAAACACAAACATTTCACCCACCAAATCTGGAGCAGATGTAAACAGGCTTTTAGTACATGGAGTAGGCTGTATGGTGTCAGATAATTGCATTTAAACCGCTACAGTTGTCACAAATATAATCAATATGCTCATCAAATTAGCTGAGATGTTGCCTATCAGGCAGATACCTACTATAGCCATCTTTGTCAGCATGTCATCACCCACCTGTCACTGCAGATCACCCTAACAATGCATAAACTGAAGCCTTAATACCATTTAAACAGGTGACTTACAAACAAAATTCACCCCAAATACAACTGTCATTAAATGAGGAAAGCAACTTTTGCTTTTGCTCTAACGTTGGGTATTTTAATCTATAGGATTGACTTGTTGCTGGATTCAGCCTCAAGGGGAAATTCAAGGAACTGCACTGTTTTTGGCACTTCTGCACTGACTTGATTTTTCAGCTTCAGGGATTTGCACTTGCGTCCCAACAAAGCACATCCACTGTCAGATGTGTATTAAATTGCCACAGAAAATAGTTGCAAAAAAATGTTCTATTTACTCATATTTGACTGCTGTTCACCAGAAGCAAAAGTGCTAAGAAAGAAAGAAAGAAAGAAAGAAAGAAAGAAAGAAAGAAAGAAAGAAAGAAAGAAAGACCCACCATATACTTATTATGGCAATTTAGAGTAAAATATGAACAATTCCTATCAGAAGAAAAAAAAGAGGAAAAAAACAGTGTACAAACACCTACTGCCAGAGCATACACTACACAGTGAGTTTGACATACATGCTTTGGTTTGTGCAAATTCCTCACTCTCATCTGTTCTGTGAATAAAGTGAAAGTAATTAAAACAGGTGAAATGGCACAAAAGTAACCGAGCTCAGTGCTCCTCCTGGTCCAGACACCTAACACTGCTATGATAATCTCTTTAACATATTCTTGCTCAAAGTTTTAAATTTTTTCCAATTACCGTGTATTGGACCATTTTCCCTATGTCTCCATTATCTGGAAGTCTCTTAAATGAATCTGTAATGCTATCTGATTTAATTGCCAGTGCTCATGATTTTGCTTTATGAGCAATAACCTATTCACCCCAGGGGTATATCAATCCTAATGCATCTATTAAAGTCTCCCGATGACATTATTATGATTAGTCACTTTGTTTTTCCTGGGCTGGGGACAGTACAAAATCTGAATATGAATACAGAAATATTGACATGATTATCTACTGTCAACACACATTAATCACTACTAATCTCCACGACTGATATTAAATATATTCATGTGGCCTTTTTGGACGTCCTCACCTTGTTTTTTAGAAACAGATGGTATCAAGTGCTGTTAAATAATTATTCCTGAGAGGATGTCACAGTTGCTTCTTTGATGCAAAAGCCTTAATATACATGAGCTGGTGTCATTTGGCTCCCATGTCTGGGGATTTGCAATAACAAAATAATTCAACAGGGAAAGTCAGCCTTTTTTGGCTCAGCGTGAGACTCCACCCAGTGTTGGAGGCTGGGGATTGTACAGTTACATAAAGCTTCACATTTGCACTCTAATAACAGCTGAAATTCTTTAAAGGTGACATGCTCTACAGCTGTCTGTAGGCACAGCCAGTCTCCATATTGCCCTTTCACCTGCCACAAGATAGCTGGATTAACAACCCCACCAAGTGGTCAGGTGTGTCATGTCTATTTTCTAACATCTGCTCATGCCTCATTTATTCTCCCAATAAATCAACAAGTCATACGTGTTAGTGATTAATAATGTAGATAAACCTCAGGAAACTTGAAGTAGACAAAAGCACTCTGTTCTCATTTAGCAGTCTGTAGCAGGCACTGATGGATGGCTTTATAAAAAACAGTGTTTTAGTATATTAAAACTACTAAAAATGGCAGAAAAATGAGCTGTATTGCCCTGATTCAAGTGAGCAGCATGCACCTACTAATGTTTTGTGTGTAAGACTAATGAATAACATAAGAAAAACTTACTTTACACCTGAAAATCCATCACAAAGTTTGCAAATGAGCTTACAAGTATTAAAACTACAATATGAATGACAGAGCCTCCACATTTCTGGTCCTTAGGGGAAGGAAAGCTATTTTCACCATTATCACATTCCTATTTTAATCTCTCAAATCTTCTCATACAAAGAGTAATAGTTCTTCTTCGTCCTGGTTTGCAGAATATTTAAAAAAAATTATACCACACATGGAGAAGAACGTCTATATATCTGCATGAAATCAGCTTAAATTGGTGCCATGCATCATCAGAATTTGTACTGCAAGAGTGTGTTAAACATGCAAAAGTTAATTATTAAGCAGAAATTGTACCACATACCAGAGGTTAATCTCGAGTAATACACAATAAATTTAATTTTAACTGTGCAACAACAGGGCTGCATGGTGTTGCTGTGGTTAACACTGTCACCTCACAGTTTGTACTGTAGTGTGCCTGAGTGTAGTGGGTATTCCAGCTTTCTCTCATAGACCATAGATATACCTGTTAGGGTGACTGATGATTTGAAATCAAAACAATGGCATTTACGTTTCACTGAGCTCTTCACACTTATGAGCAGATGCACAGGTGTTTCTAAAAAAAGGGAACTGCACTTAAATGACACGTTTAAGAACAAAACTGTAAATCAAAGCAGCAGAAGACAACATCTATAACTTACCCCTGGTTCAAATCATAAGAATGCAATCCTCTATCATGGGTAGGCCTGTGACCTCTAAAAATACTATAGAGTCCTCTTAATTTAGCTGTGTGTTCTATGTGTATTACTGCCAAACTATTTCTGAAATCCTGAAGTGAGTTTGATTGAAAGTACGGGTTGATTTGTTTGTTTCTCACATTTCCTCCAGGTTGCACTTGGCCTCCATCTAGTTTAAAACCAGGAGCCAAACCAGTACAGGTTGTTTTTGGACTCCTTTTATGGTCGAGTTCCTGGGGGGAATGTGCCAAGTGTGGTAATGAAAGATGGGTAATTATGTTTGGTGTGGAAGCCCTGTGTTTACGTGGATTTTTTCCGGGTACTCCGGTTTCCTTCCACAGTCCAAAGACATGCAGTTAGTGGGGTAAGGTTAGTTGGTGAATCTAAATTGCCCATAGGTGGAAGAGAATGGATGGATGGACTTAATTGGTGTCTAATTGTTGTTTCCTGGAGTGGGAGGAGCTACTGAGTCAAGAGTCTTGATGCTAAGCAGGCCACAGTGGCGTTACTGCCAGGGGCTCTCGTTGAAGGGGGTTTAGCCCAGTGCAGAGTTGTTTCCTTAGTTTGATTTAGTTTTATACCATCATGTTTAACTTGGAGATGCTAGCTATTTTTCTTTTGTTTTCTAGTAAAGTCTTTCTTTAGTCTGATTTTTCTTCAGCTTGGATGGCCATCCTGAACTCTAAATATAGCACACTAATCCACTGTTGTGAAAAAAAGGGTCAATCTCTCATTACCCTCTATTAGTAAAGGAGGTTGTCACATCTTTTTCAGAAAGCTTGGTCACATTTTATCAAGACGAAAGGCTATTGATGCCCTTGGGTGCACATTTTCCTTTGGCACTGTACAGCCACTGGCTGTGAAATGATACAATTGTAGCAGTGTAGTTAATGTAGTGGCCAGTGAAAGTTTGCTGTAGAGGACACTTTGATAAAAGAAAAAATCCAAAGGCCACCTCTACCTCAACAGCTTGAACAGAATAAGTTCACTCAACATCTCAACACATACAACGCTGCCAATCATGACAACCACCATGTACCACAATTCAAGGTGACGCTGATGGTAGACAGTATCACATAAAGTAAGTACATTTACTGCAGAAACAGGCATCACAAACTGTGCAAAAGGCCAAACAACAAACATGCTATGAACAAACTGCCTTACACTGCACAGAGTTACAATAATGAAACACGTTTTATCTTTAAAGCTTCTTCTCTGACCTTTTATAAGCAGAAAGATCAATCAAGCACTCAAAGTCTATCAGTCAGAACAGGCGGGATGTGGTGGCCAGCAGTGACAAAGCAGAGAGATTCTAGGTCGCAATGCTCCTTTTCCAATTCTATTACACTGTGCTGTGATGGCAGCAATATAATGGCAAAACTAATGATGGTAAGTAAATAGAAAATTCTCTTATTAAGGAGGCGAGACTGCTGCAGATCATTGGATAAGACAGCTTTTTTATTAGTCAGACATTGGTCTCACAAATTTCAGTGCCCTGTTGTGAGAGGCAACAGTCATGATGAAAAGCCACTTTCACTCTTTTCACTTTTTCCTGTACACCAAGTCCCACCATGGTTACTCGTGGTGTAGCTGTGATGAGCTAATATTTAGTTTAATTTTTGGATCTAACAAAATATGCAGTGTGCACACTCACTGATGTCAAACAGCATTTGTGGAAAGCTGTCTTTCTGGTGGACACACTACCTGTCACAGTAATCCATTTCAAGAATTGTAGTAAGTATGAGCAGGGGTGATTGGATTGTGGGACTATTGTGCATGCCAGTATTACCCTTAAAGGGTATTTTATTTACCATTGAAAGTCCATGATAAGCACCAAAGGAAAATCACAACAGCCGTGATGCAAACACATATCTGTCATACCATTAGATAAGCTCAACTTTAGGTTATAGGAAAATATATTAAAACACCAAAATATATTTTCTTTAAGTGCATACTGTATATCACTGGGAAAACATCAAATGATCATGTACTAAGGAGCACTAGAGTTTGTACCATCTGAAATTCTATGAATTTCTCCATATTGAGACTTATGTGGAAAAGAGATGCTGCAGGTTATTGACCTTCCTCCATGTGACTTCAGTCCACATCCTCTGGCATATTTTCTTCAGCTGGTTTCTCCATCAGATTGAGACCAGCATTTTCATGACCTTATCACAGGCAGAGAGGAGGAACAGTTTGTGTTTGTTTTGTGACCATATGGCCCCATTAGTAGGGTAACGACCCCACAGTCCCTCCAGGACACACACTCATTTCTAAATGTGTGTGTGTGTGTGTGTGTGCGTGTGTGTGTGTGTGTGTGTGTGTGTGCGTGTGTGTGTGTGTGTGTGTGTGTGCGTGTGTGTGTGTGTGTGAGAAATAACCTTGGAGACCGTCCAGGACACTTAACACTGCCCCCAGTGGCCACTTACACAAATGAAGCTTCTCCATGCGCCATTTGGCCTGCGACCACTACTTGGATTGTGTGGCTCTCACAACATACACAAAAACACACACTCAGTGTGTATCACTCACACTGTGCAAAGATTCATTCTGGACATTTTGTTGAGGCAAAAATAAAGACTTTCTATGTCTGACAGCAGTAAAAAGGCAGAGTTTCAAAGTAAAATAGAAGTCCTGCATTCTAAAATTTAAAAAAAGCATGAGGTTGGGTCAACAGGAAACAGAAACAGACAGCTGTGGAGATGTTGGTCCTTGTCAGATGAGTCACTGGAGGTGTTAACACAGAAGCAGGCTGGCCTGTTGCTAACACTTCAAGCGATGATTACTGATGATTCAAGCATGTTAGGAAACCTTATTTGCCCTTCTCAGATCAGCTTAATTAAAAGCAGCCTGATACTCTTTCCTGCATGAATGTGTGTTCTCCAAGAAAAACATTCCTGTCCAAAACAGAATAAAATTTTTACATTCACTGCTGAAATAATGGAAAATCAGTTGTAGAAAAGATACTGATTTGTCCTATTGACAGCAATCACTGTTCTTTGAGAAGCAAATACTCTGCAGCCATCTGGGCAGCACCTCCGGACAGATCGTTTGGTTAAAGCAATGCACCCCCCCCCCCAATCTAAATGAATGGGGAGATATTCATAATTGTAATTTATGTCTCAGCCCAGAGTGTCAGCATGATCACCCTCTCAGGTTCATGCAACCAGTGCTCTTATCCAAATTCACAATATGCAGTAAGATACACAATATGTACACTTAACTGCATCATTACAACTGTTTGTTTGCCATCACACGGGTGAAACAGTCTGAAATTTCAGCTGCACACAAGTGTCAGTGCAACATGACAGTTGGTTTGTGTGTTTCCGCGGATATTCCGGCCTTTTTGTTAGAAGAAACAGAACAACCATAGGTTTGCAATGGAGATGTTTTGAGTGCCATGTCTCTATCTTTTAATGTCTCTGGTGCATTTGCTATATAAATACTTTCAGCTGCTTACTTATTCATATGAGGTCACCACAGTGGATATTTTGATTTTTATTTTTTATACACTGTATGCCCTTCCTGAAGCAAAATCAAAGGGAGTTGTGTCACCTCCTGGGATCAAACATGCGTAATCCACTTCACTATGGAGCCATGTGCAATTGCTTCATCTAAATACTAATAGGTTTTTAAGTCATTTATATGATATAAATTCAGATTGTAAGTTATCCACTTCTGTGGTCTTTCCTCCTATCCAATCATCTGTCCAGTAGCATCTATATCTGTTTGTTTTACTACCTTTCTAAAACCTCAAACTGCTTGTTAAAAAACCTGAAGCCAAGGTCCACCCTTACCCCCACTTTACAGCTTTCCCTGCTTCTTTCTTTCTTACTTATTTCTGATTCTGGGAAAAGCTTGTGCATGAACTTTGAATAAGGTTAAATGGTCAATTATTATCAAAAACATGAACTTAAGCTATTGTTATGCTGAGGACAACAGTCTCCGCTGTTACAGCAGACTACTATATTCATAGCTCTTACATATGCAACACAGCCTCTGGCACGACATAATTTTACTGAGCAGTCAACTATCCAGCTGCTGAGTGAGGAAGTAATTATGAGTCATCTTTGAGTGTAGGAGAGAAGTAGAGAGTTAGCTCCAGCTGCAAAAGCCACTGTAAAGAAAGAGGCAGTCCCTACTGAAATATGAGGAAATATACAACCCCCATTGTTTGACTGACAAACATTCCCACAGGAACACACTACAAGAACAACACAGTGACATTAAATTATTATCAAGAATGTCACAAAAATGTAATTAACAACTAATTTGTGAGTTATCACTTTGAAGAAGGCCTTTTAGAAAAGCTTTTTGATAGATCAACATGCAGATAGATATCTGTGATTCCATGACAGCTGTCATCCACAGCAAGGCTTCTGTTGTTGGCTTTGTCTTAATATCTCAGGGGTGCAAACTAATACTTCACACAATAATTCACATGTTTGCTTACTTCATTTTTTCCCCCTTCCAGTAAAATTCAGCATTAAATGTAAAATTCTTCCCTTCACTGCTTTAGAGGTAAATTGTTGACCAGCTGGTCTTCGTTTTTGATGTTCATTTCCTCTTTCATATCAGGCTCTTTCTCTCCCTTTCTCTCTCCATCAAACCCTTCTGGGTACCAATTAGGGCTCAAAGCTGCTGCAGTGTGTGTGCATAGGTGTTTTGTGTACGTGTGTGTGTGTGCGTGTGCGTGCGTGCCTTGCTGCGTGTGTGATAACGCCAACTCAGACAACAAGCTATAGGCTACCTGTCAACAGGCACTTCAATGCTCACCATCTGCTCGCACTGCAAAACGGTCTTCATTTACCCACAAACCAACACTACGCTCACAAGAAGGGGGAGGGTGGGAAACGTGGAGGTGGGGGGTTTAGTGTTGATTAAAACAGGTATAACTGCCTGGTGATGCTCAGAGCAGTCAAGAATTTTTTGAAAGAGAATCATATTTTTGTGTTTTTGTAAGTGTGTGAGGGAGATTTGGTGGTGATAACTGCATGTGTACAAGTTATGTGTGTGTGCGTGTGTGTTGCGTGAATGTGTTCACCCATACTGCTTAATAGCTTATTGAGGATTGGCCTCTTACAGTCTTGCAGTTTTGGGTAATGATATTTTTAAAAGTAACTTGTTAGACTATATAAAATTACTGCTGTTAAAGGGTTATCCTTTAAGTAAGAAACAACATTTTACAGTTCTTCAGTATTATCAGAAATAAACAAGACATTTTTTTAGTTCAGGGTCATGGGGAGGTTGGACCCTATCCCCGCCGTCATGGGGCAAGAGGCAGGCTACACACTGGACAGGTCACCTGTCTATCACAAGGCTCTAACCCTCTCATATAATCATCAATTAACTTAAAAAGCATATCTCTGGACTGTGGGAGGAAGACAGAGTAACCAGAGGAAACCCACACAGACACTTGGAGAACATGTAAGCTCCATTAGAAGACTAGAAGGTTCAAACCAGAACCTTTCTTGCTGTGGTGCTACAGCAGTAACCACTGCTCTATGCTTCCCCCTGAAATGAGCATCCCCTTTGCTACTGCTTTTGCATATTGCTAAAATTGTCCGGAGGGTGTGTATCCTACTGTAAATTTACAGTTGACTTCATAGGTTTTTGGAGACTGGCACATATTTTGTGATTTTGTCCATGTACACAAAACAGTGGATTTTAAATCAAACAATAAATATGTGATTGAAGTGAAGCTTTTATCTAAAGGGTTTAACAAGACCACTGCATTAACTATTTAGGAATAACAACCATTTTTATACACAGTTCCCTACTATATTTTCAGAGGCTTAAAAGTAATTGGACAATTGATTGACAAGCAGTTTATTGGCCAGATGAGACCTGTTCCCTTGTGATTCTGGGGCAAATGAAGCACATAAAAGATCTGGATTTTACTCCAAGTGTTCAACTTGCATTTCATAGATAATCACTGGAACCCTCAGTGTGAGGTCCCAGGAGATGTCAATACAAGGCTTGGAGGCCATCATTAGGCTGAAAAAGGCCTTCATTAGGCCCAAATAAACCTGTCAGAGAGATAGCCAAAACCTTCAGGAGTGGAAAATTCAACAGTCTGGTACATTCATTTAAAAAAAATGAAGGCATTGGCCAGCTCAACAACACCAAAAGGCATGAAAGACCACAGGCAACAACTAAAGTGGATGATCACAGCAACCTTTCCTTGATTGCAGTAATCCTCGCAACATGTAACCAATTCAAGAACACTCTCATGGAAGCAGGGAGTCAAGGAGCATGGAATATTGATTGTCATAGTCTATAATCAAGAGATGAATTCATAAATGGAAATGCAGAGGATTTACAACAAGGTGCAAAACACTGGTTACACTAAAGAATGGGACACCATTCGACTTCCATGGTTCTGGAAAAAAAAATATTTGGAGAGATAAAGCCAATATGAATGTGTCTGAATAATGGGAAGAGAAAAGCCTGGAAAAGGAGAATCAGCTGCATCCTTGATCCAACATGGTGGAGGAAATGTTATGGAATGGGCATGTATGGTTGCTAGTGGTATCAGGTCAGTAGTGTTTATTGATGGTGTGACTGCTGATAGAAGCAGCAGTCACACCATCAAAATGCACATGGATATACTGTCTGCTCAGATTCAGCCAAATGCTGCAGAACTGATGAAACAGCATGTCACAGGGCAAATGGATAATAACCCAAAGCAAAGTGCAGAAGAGAGTTATCTCAAGGCAAAGACATGGCACATTCTTCAGTCACCAAGCTGGTCACCTTGTGTCAGTCCAACAGAGCATGCTTTTTCAGTTACTTAAGACAAAACAGAATGCAGAGAGACCCACAAACAAGCAGCAGCATTTGCTGATGTCCATGGGCACACGTGCAACAACACTGTGATATGCAGATATTTTTTGGGGCCCTTACTGTCACGTTGTACCAGAGCAAACGCACCATATCATAGTCTCACTCTGTGTCTCATACAGACCCATGCACACACACACACACACACACACACACACACACACACACACACGCACACACACAATAATAGTATATAGCAATAATCAATAATGTCAGTAGCATCATTCCAGTTTTTAAATCAGCACCATGGACAGCAACCACATTCAGAGGTCAGGGAACGGGTGCATTTATCTAAGCTTATGCTAATAAAACAACATCATCCTCAACCAGGCTACAGCACACTCAAAGCAGATGCAGCCTCACTAAAGTAACATAAAGACAGCTGTAATGTTGATTAGCATGGCTCAAAAGAGAGAAGCCCATAAACCACGGACTGGCTGGATGGGTCACCATATAACACTCATTTATAGAATTCCTCATTCGACAATCATTTAGGTGCACGCACACACACATACACACTACAGTACAAGTACATATTTTCAACATACAGGTGGTAACAATGTTTTCAGTCACTCAGACCACACACCCATCAGAACTACATCTTTCAGGCTTTGTGCTCAAAGTCCTTGCGATATATTCATCCTGCTCGCTTCTCTCCTTCCTCTTCTTAGTACCACTTTTTTTTTATTTGGCTCTCTAAACATAATTGAAAATGCTGCTGCCCTGACTAACTACTCTATAAGACATTCCCAAAAAACAAATTGTTTCACAGCTCATGTAAACAGGTTTGTGGGCATTTTGCACAAATGACAATGAGCAAGATCAGGAAGTACAAGTAATATAACACTGCTCAAAAAACTTAAAGGAAGACTTTGAAAACACATCAGATCTCAATGGGGGGGGGGGGGTCATGCTGGATATCTATACTGATATCCACTGGGTAATGTGTTAGGAGTGAAAGGATGACATTTTGCCAAAATTTCATTCCAGCAACTCAAGACACAGTAGTACTCAATAGTTTGTATGGCCCCCACATGCTTGTATGCATAACTGACAAAGTTGGGGCATGTGTCTAATGAGACAACAGATGGTCTCCTGGGGGATCTCCTGCTAGATCTGGACCAGGGCAACACTGTCTACATTCTTAGGGTGGCTGTAGCTCAGGAGGTAGAGCAGGGCACCTACTAATTGAAAGATTGGTGGTTTGATCCCCAGGTGCTCTGGTCTGCATGCCAAAGTATCCTTGAGCAAGATACTGAACCCCAGGTTGTTCTCTGATGTCTTCAGAGTGTGAATGTGAATGTGTGTTAATGTTAGATAGAAAGCACTTAGGTGTAGAAAAAGGTGTTTGTATGAATGGGTGAATGAGGCATGTTGTATAAAGTGCCTTGAGTGCTCAAGTTAAGTAGAAAAGCACTATAAGAATTTAAGAATGTAAGAACCCATCCATTTATCATTTACCATTGTCTCAAAACATACTTACCTATTAGAGAATGTCAAGCCCTGAGAACACCCTCATGAAGTTTGTTTCTGAATGTTTGGTCAGACATTCACACCAGTGGCCTGCTGGAGGTCATTCTGTAGGGCTCTGGCAGTGCTCATCCTGTTCCTCCTTCCACAAACGAGCCGAAACTGGTCCTGCTGATGGGTTAAGGACCTTGTACGGCCCTTTCCAGCTCTCCTAGGGTAACTGCCTGTCTCCTGGAAGACAGCAAACCTTCTGGCAATGGCATTTAATGATGTGCCATCCTGGAGGAGTTGGACTACCTGCACAGCCTCTGTAGGGTCCAGGTGTCACGTCATGGTACCAGTAGTGACACTGACCCTAAAGCCAAATGCAGAACTAGTGACAAAACAGTGAGAAAAGCTGAGGAAGGAAAAAATGTCAGTGGCCTCCACCTGTAAAACATTTCCTGGTGGTTGTTTCATTGCTGCACCTCTAGTGCTCCTGTTGTTAATTTCATTAACACCAAAACAGCTGAAACTGATTAACAACCCCCTGTGCTACTTAAGTGACCAGATCAATATCCCAGAAATGTAATTGACTTGATGCTATTCTCTGATTAAAAATTGTTCCTTTAATTTTTTTTTTTCAGCTGGGTATTTTCCAGCCTCTCCTGCTATTAAAACTTCAGAAAAAGTGTAAAATTACTGCGTAAATATTTGCAGAGTTGACATTAAATCCACAAAGAAAATGTATACTACATTTTTAAAAAGTCAAGTTTTGGAGCACAAGAGTGGAGCTCTTATAATTTGTTCAGTGTACTGTAAAACTGTGAATATATTCATCCAATGTAAAGTAGAGAAGAGACCTTTTTGATAGTTATTTTGCCTGGACCCCTGGGCTTTACCCTCGCTGCCCCATCAGCCGTAATGTCTTTAATCATGTAATAAGAGGAAGTTATTAAATAATGGATTAAAAACTAATATGTCATGTTACTTGTAACAAGAAAGTAATCAGAGTACTTACAATCACACTGAGTTGTGTCTTAGCAACATTATTCAACAGTGATACACTGATTTGAGTAAATGTGTCAAGGTTAGCTCAGCATCTCATTTGAACCCATTGTTTCCTTTGAAATCAACCAGTTGTGACTTTAAAAAAATTATTGTAGGTCAGTAAGTGTGTAAATGTGTTCTTCTGTGTAACTTCAATCTACAAAAAGTTTAGGATATGGAAGAAGTACAAAGCACAGTGGAACACAAAGTGTGCCGTACAAATTATAGTTTTCCATTTGAGCTGCAATGTTAAAATGCTGACAATGCGTGCCCTCGCTCGCCCAATCTGTCTTTCCCTCTCCCACACTCAGGCTGACCACCTCTCTCGTGCTCTTTCTGTATAATGTCATGCAGACATACATTGCCGCCAGCCTTCAGGCCATTGGGATTGCATACAGCCTATATTTATAGACGGGGCGATCTGTTCAAACATATGTTCCCCTTAACAAAGTCATCAATGTCAAACCTTGCTCTCCGGGGCTCCACTAATGCTACATTTAGCTTTGCATGCATAACATTAAAGGCAGCTGGACAGAAAGTCTTGGAGTTGGAGTGAAAGCTAATAAGCTACATTGTTGACCTTCCTGGGACCCAATAATTACTTCAATAATAGGAGAAGTATACTTTGGAGACTATGTGCTTTGTGTTAATGTGGTGAGTGTGGAAAGAATGCGGTCCACAGACTGAAACGACTATTAAGCAGGACAAAATATTTTTACACTGGTGTGTACTAATGATTACAATATTACACTTGCACAAATAACTCCAGATTTCAGTATAGTGAGGTCTAACAGGGTAAATAATTGGCAAATCAGCTATGCAATTTCAAATGGAGAGAAAGCAAGAGAACAAAAGCATGTTAGATTTAGGTAAAGTAAAATATATATTTTTATATTGTATAAACAGTGTATTTATGGACTGGTAAAAATAAACTGCCAAAGCCTTGACTTGTCTGAGTGAGGAACAACCTTGAGATGAAGACTTTCCTCAAGGCAGAGAAGTTGGTAAAACTTGTGGAAAACTGAAAAACTCTTGTAACTCATAATAGGTGCAGGGAAATTCAGCAGAAGGGGTAGATGTCTGAAAAAAAAATGGACCTTCTCTACTTAGGGTGATAACTGACAGAGAAGATCCTGCTTCTGTCCTTAAAACACCTCCAGTAGTTTGAATAAGACAATTAGGAGGCAAGAAAAGTGGGAAGCTCAGCTGAGTTAGTGGGCAGAAGAGCCATATATCCACTTAACCATGCAGATCTTAAAATATAAAGCGAGGCGGGAGACAAAGAAAGACTGGCAGAACAGAGCAAAACATTCGGTAGAGGAGGTAAAATAAGAAGTGGAGACAAACTGGACAGCTGAACAGATGGAAACGGTCAGTTTTACTTATGTCTTGGCGAGCATTTCCTAATGAAACACCTCAAGGTGCCTTCTATCTTTTTAGGTGTTTTATTGGACAACACTAGGAACACTAGGAAGCCACACATGCTGAGCAGAATCACGACCCTGTCAGAGCAATGAGGAAAATCATCAACTAAGACTAATATAGACATGCTGCAAAGTTCAGCTGACTTCTAGCAAAAAGCCTGATCTAGTTACTTTTTCACAAGTAACTAGGCCCACATAAAATTTCCTCCATAGCCAAATGATACACTGAGGACATCATTAAATACCAATTTAATTGAAAGTGACACTACAGGACTAGAGTTGTTATGTTTCTGAAAATTCAGACTTCTTTAAAGTTTTGTTTATTCTCTTCACTTTTTGATAACAGATTTTTGAACTGACAGATGAAGTTGATGCTGAAAACCTGCAATCAGACACACTTCCCACCTATTCCCTGCTAATAGCACTTTCACTCTCTTTTTTTTTTAGTTCAACCGCTTAAGTGAAACTATTTACATATTCCCACAGGATGACTCTGTTATAGAGATGATGCTTTCATTCTGTCGATCCATCTTTCCTACTCGCCCATCGCTCCATTTTCCCTCCATTGATACAGCTCGCCTGGATGTCTCATGAAAAAGAATGAGGTAAATAATTGCTGCACACTTTGCAGTGAACGCCTGCTGCTCTGCTGCAGAGTGCAGCTGTGGAGACAACACAGGCTGACACTTTCTGCTCTTTAAGTACCCAACCACTGAAAAAAAAGTTTATTTTACATGCTTTTTTTAAAAAAATCTCTCTCTAAGGCCATGCAGACCAATAATACAAAACCTCCAGGTTTGAGAGCTTTGTATATCAAAATGACAATCCACTACTTCCAGCTTAAAGTTATGTATCAGCATCCAAACCCCTTTTTCTTTCCAAGGATTTGCATTCAATCTCTCTCTTTCTTTGGTGCCTTGGCTCAGCTTTCGAGGCGAGATCACACTGTGCAGGGACCACTTTGTGCCTTGCATGCCCCGTGGCAGCACCATGCATTATGCACGCATTTCTCTGTGGACAGTGTGCTCAGAAAATGCCCCCTGCCTGCCCTTGTTATTGGAAACCCTCTCACGATGAATAATGACAGACATCAGGGTGCCAAATGTCCCGTGCAGGACACCGTAGGCATTTCTCGGCTAACAGGAGGGAAACAACATCTGTTTGGCTGCTGAATGCAACGCTGATTCATCAGTCTCGCAAACACACCTTGTCTTAAAGTTGCAGTCAGCTGTTTCAGAGAAGCACTGAGGAGTAAGTTTAAAACAATGTAAATCATATGGCAAAAACACACACTAATGGTCAATCCAATGAGAAATAGTCAAATAATAGTGAAGATATGATTGGAAATGGCAAGGGGGAACGATCCTGTCACTCTCACACAAGTGAGGTGATGACGGTGCGTTTAATCATGATTTGCCTTTACTACTATTGAAGGACTGCTCTGAAGGACACTCAGTTCAGACACTAAGTTCCCCCATGAGGGGAAAAAATTTGCAGACATTTCATTCTGGTACCTCAACACTCATCAAACTTATACTTGCTCCAAGTTAACATTGACGCAGAGTGCAGCCGCAGAGATGGTGAATGTGACCCATAATAGTGGATAGCAAGAGACACAGGGGTCTATTAATGGCTTCACTGCCAGCTTCTTTTTGTCATCTTAAAGAAATCTTAAGTATTCGAATTGGCCTCTTTAGTCTGTGACCTCTTCATTTTGTTTACTCCACCATATGACAGGTCAATTCATATCACAAGTATTAGGGAGCAGGTCTAAGTTGAGTGTACAGTCTGCATGTTTAACAGACTGTGTGCCCTGACTTCTCTTCAGTGGAAGTCGTTTTCACAAGCCTCAGTTTGAATGAAGGCATTTAATACAAGTCAAAAGTGCAAGAGGATTTCATTTCGTATTCCTGAATAAATCTGCAGGCGAAGGATTGTGGAGGGAGGAACTGACATGTGAATGGAGAGGAGAAAATGTATGCCTTGAGGAAGTAGACTGGAGAGAGAGGGAGCGAGAAAGCGGGAGAGAGAGAGAAAGACAGGGATGAATTGAGGGAGTATGAGGGTGCAAATAAGCATAAGTCATTTGAAGTAGTCTTCCCTGTTTCAAAGGAACAATCTCTTCCATCTGACAGGTAATGATAGTAGTGCTTTCAGCTTCCCTCTCACCTGGGACGCTACTGCTTTCCATTTGTTTCTTGTGTCTAACCAGATCTCAACTACAATTGAATCCGGTGAAGCTTTTGTGTGAGGTCAAATGACAATGTACTAAACAGGTGAGGGGAAGGGGAACTTCTCAAGTTATCAAACTGACAAATCCTAAAACCAGAAAAGACTGCCTGGATAGCAAATGGCTGAAAAAGAAAAGAATCAAGGTGCTGCAATGGCCCAAAGTCTAGATGTCAACTCACCTGAAATGCTCCGGCAGGACCTTAAGAAAGTGATTACTTCAAGCTATTGCTACTAAAAGTGGTTCTGCAAACTACTGAATTGTTGGGTGTTATTAGTTTATTACACACTGTCCTGCATTTTAGTAAATTAATAGAGGCGTGTAATATGTCATGTGTTATTGTTCATCTGAGCTTGCATGTAAAGAATTTTAGGACCTGGTTAAAAACCGGAGGATTTCTTTCATTATGCCCTGAAAGGTAAAATCTTAGAATTGAAAGAGGGTGTACTATCTTTTTTTTTACTTCACTTTATGTTGGGCTAGTTACCCAGTTGGAGAAATTCAGAAATTAAAAGAAATGTTGAATAAAACACTTCCTATCAGTGTCATGGCTCTTACAATTTTATCCTTTTTAGAGCATTACAGCAACATATACCAGTCAGCCATAACATTATGACCACCTGCCTGATATCGTGTTTTTTCCCCTTTGCTGCCCATCGAGTCATGGACTCCAGTAGACCCCTGAAGATGTGCTGTGGTATCCAAGATGTTAGCAACAGATACTTCAAATCCTGTAAGTTGTGAGGTGGTGCCTCCATGGAGCAGATTTGTTTGTCCAACACAACACATGTTTGATTGGATTGAGATCTGGGGAATGTGGAAGCCAAGTCAACACTTCAAACATGTCGTCGTGCTCCTCAAACCACTCCTGAACTATTTTTGCTTTGTGGCAGTGTGCATTATCCTGATGAAAGAGGCCACAGTCATCAGAGAATACCACTTCCATGATAGGGTGTATATGGTCTGCAACAATGCTCAGGTAGGTGGTACATGTTAAAATAACATCCACATGGATGGCAGGACCCAGCAGAACACTGACCAGAGCATCCCACTGCTTCCGCCAGCATGCCTTCCCACAGTGCATCCTGGTGACAGGTGTCCTCCAGTTAAGTGACGCACACCCGGACATTAATGTGATGTAAAGGAAAACGTGATTCACCAGACCAGACCAACTTCTTCTATTGCTCCATGGCCCAGTTCTGATGCTCACATGCCCATTGTTGGCAGCTTCAGCAGTGGACAAGGGTCAGCAAGGACACCCTGAGGGTTCTGTGGATATTCAGCCCCGTTCGCAACAAAACTGTGATGTACTGTGTATTCTAACACCTTTCTATCAGAACCAGCATTAATATTTTTGGCAATTTGAGCCACAGTAGCTTATCTGTTGGATGGGACCACAGGGGCCAGCCTTTGCTCCCCACGTGCATCAATGAGCCTTGGCCGCCCATGACCCTGTCACTGGTTCACCACCGTTCCTTTCTTGGACCACTTTTGATAGACGCTGAAGAGCTGCAGTTTTGGAGATGCTCTGACCCAGTTGTCTAGCCACAACAATTTGGCCCTTGTCAGACTCGCTCAAATCCTCACGCCTGCCCATTTTTCCTGCTTCTAACACATCAGCTTTGAGGACAAAATGTTCACTTGCTCCCCGATACATCCCACCCACTAACAGGTGCAACGATGAAGAGATAATTAGTGTTATTCACTTCATCTGTCAGTGGGCATAATATTATGCTTGATGGGTGTATATGTAACTCCAAACTGTCTTGAGGTTAAAAACGTTGTTATCAATGCAAAAATATTAAGTAAATTGAAAAGCGCCACAACTCCTAATCATATAGATGTGTTTTTAAGCCCCAACACTGTCAAAGAATATGAGAGTAAAAGGTAAACAATGAGGAAATAATACTGTGACAAAAAGATTAGAGACATGACTTCAGGGACGAGCGGACCACTGTGAAAGGGCAGGTGGGTAGTTTGGTGTACAAGTATAAAGGATTCACTTCCTCTATCACTGCCATGATGCCATGCCTGATAACATAATTATCAACTTGAAATTTGTGAGCTGTGAACTGGATCCAGCTTATCTCATAGGCTTCTCTGGGACTCACTTTAAAAGTGAAATGAAACAACCCTTGGGATCTGGCTGGCAACAAGTCATCAGGTGCCAAGTCTGAACATTAAGCTTACTTTATCAGTGTGCTACAGTGCATTGAGGGTAATATCTGGCCTAAAAACTGCAGTTATTTAGCTACAGCAATAGCAGGAGCTATTTCAACTGGCAAATTTAGCTTTCTATGTTGGCAGCTTTACTTCTCAGAAATCTTTCTGTGAAAGGCGACTGCCACCTCTCTTGCCCATTAAACCCAGCCAACACTGACAAAGAGAAAATGGTCCGCATCAAATTGGAAATCCTGTATAACGTGCCTTTTTCCTTGTCTCTCTTTTTGTTTTTCTCTCTTTCAATCAGAAAGCCATGATGCTCT
Organism: Bujurquina vittata; assembly: GCA_015106715.1. NCBI lineage: Eukaryota > Metazoa > Chordata > Actinopteri > Cichliformes > Cichlidae > Bujurquina > Bujurquina vittata. The sequence continues at coordinate 17,802 of VUQK01022973.1, read as the reverse complement.
ATCTCTCTGTCTCCCTCCATCTCTGTAAACGTCGATCTCCCCCCTCAGGCCAAGATGCCTTTATCCAGGGAGCCGGCTGTTTATGAGCACCCCCACTGGAAACCCACTGATAAATGTCACTGTCTGCAGCGAAATTAAACATTTAGTGGGAGTCCTTGGAAAGGGCTCAGGGAGAAGAGTAAAGTGGCATATCCTCAGGTTCTCTGCTTTTTTTCCTGGTCTTTTCAAAAATTTTTCTTGTTTTTAATTAAGACAGGGCTAAACAGAACACCAGCGTCCACCAGTGTTGGCTTCCTTTCCTTGTCCTCCTCCTGAGTTTTGTCATGTTCAAGGAGAAAGCAAGGAAGAGACCGACTGGAGAATTACTGTGAACCAACTGCTTCCCACTTCTGCACAAAACCCATTAATGATGCCATGTTAGTTATTTCGGTTTTTGTCCTTTTTTTTTTTTGCATTCATCTCCGAAATAAGTTTTCTTGAGTGTGTCTCACCAACGCCCTTTCATTTACTGCATTTGCATCACAAAGAATAAAACACATTTTCATAGGCGGCTTCTTTTCTATTGTCTCCTGATCTGAGTGTTAGACTAATGGTCTAGGAATGCTTCCCTTGCTTTGAGCTGCATATGCATCCCAGCATCCACACCAGGCATTTAATGGCTCCGACTGTGTCTGACTTTTATGGTCACGAATTTTAAAGAGGCCCTTTTCTAGAATTACTGCACATTGAGGTGTGGCAGAGAAGCCGGATGAGAGCTCTCAGGCGTTTTAGGGGGCAGGTGTTTTATGCTTTGTGTGTGCATGTGGGAGCTCACAAGTTTGTCGAAGGGCGTGTGTATGTGTGTCTGCCTGTTTATGTGCATTTGTGTGTCTCGCGTGGTCTGTTGAAGGTCTGACAGAGGTAATCACTCAGTGAGATGGAGGGACGAAGCAGCTTTAAACGCCAACTCTGTTTTAGGCTTCACTGCATAACCAAATAACGCTCTGTGTGTCACAGGGGCTAATAAGGCGTATTCCTTTTCCGAGCAGCTCAAGGGGAAAATAGCCTTCCTGCTTTGAAAAAAAAAAAAAGACTTTTACGAGATACAGACTTTTTTTCTTCTAAGCTGACAAATAAATTGCATGCAATTTTAATGGTTTTTCTTCCTTTCCATGCTGTTGGGAGTGGAAATGACACATTTCACTGCCCCTGCAATGTCTTCATATGGGTATTTATCAGCCCCAGTGACTCCTGGCTGTGTTAATAATCCCACAGCACTGGTGTAATGGATTCAGCCAAACCCCTGCTTTATCCCAGGTATCCTCCTTTTCTCCCACTAAATCCACAGATTATTACAGAAAATACTTTTTTCTCTCTTATACTTGTTCTGTCAAATTAGCTCTTTTAGCATCCCGGCCCTTTGGAGGAATTACAGGACTTATTTGGTTTTTGCTGAATGCAGGATAATCACCGGTTCACTGTGGGGTTTTAGTCTTGGGGTTTTAAAAATGAAGCTCGATCTATCTCCTTTCTTTTCTTTTTCTGTCTATCTCACAGAGTACAAAGTCTAACATTTTAAAGATAGATCCTTTGACCAAAGGCTACATGAGATTCTGTTAAATTATGCATCCAGTTAAATTTATTACAGTTTTATTTTTGGCATGTGCATTTTAATAAATAATTTATTGAAGAAAAGTCCTTTATAGGTATTGGATGGTGCTATGAATTACGATGTGCTACCTGCAGGACAGCAGTAGGTGCTGTATAAAACGTACAGAGATAGAAAGACTGTTGCACTGTTGTTATTTTGTATTGAAAATATTGGTAAACATAAACTTTGATTAAAAATTATTATTTATAGATGTTATAAAAATAATCTGTATTTTTACAAATTTTTTGTACTTATGGAGCTACTTTTATAAATATAAAATTAAACCATATTTACACTGATTGATTCTTTTATTGATGTTATTAATCTTTTGTGGTTCTCTAGATGATTTAAATATGACAATTTGTCTGCCCTTTGTGTATGTTTCCACTCACTTTCACATAAACTTTCTACTACTTTTTCTCTTCTTTTCTATCTTTTCCTCCTCTATCCATCCATCAAGGCATTCATTTATCTCTGTATAGCAGTTTCTGATGACGAGCATCCAGCACAATGCCTTGCTCAGGCGGACAAGGTCTATGGATGTGTGATGGAGTGCTCCAGTCTGCAACATGGCAGCGACGTGAACAAATTGATTTCCTGACAGATTAAAAAAGATTAAACCAGCCATAAAAACAAGCAGGAAAGTGCTTAATGGACCATATGTGCACAATAAGCTTTCATATGTATTCTTTTCCCGTTTCTCTTCAGGCCATCCATCTTATTTAGACTGACGGGTCACAGGTCATTCTATTGTGACAGTCATGACAGCTGGACTGTGTCCTTCATGTTATTTTGTAACTATAATAATAAAATTCTCATATGTGCCCAAAGCAGCAGGTAGAATATTTTTACAAGCTTTTTACTGAATCATGTTTACTTGGGTCCAACTTTAAACAAATCAATTCAACAAAACATTACAACACTGCTGGTACAACCACGTTAGCCGGTCGGGTGTGCAGGCTAGAGGTAAATGAAATCTTAGGATTAAATCGTCAAACTAAACTGTGCTGAATCACTGATGAAATCAGAGGCAGAAAACTGGTTACAGGTCACTGATTACAGGTCTAGCTCTAGTCGCTTGATAATATGACATCATCAGCCATTTCTGGATTCAAAGACTCCTTCAGTTCCCAAAAATCAAATAACGCCAAGTCTCCACTGAGAGTTAAAAACCATCTAAATGCGTTCAGCTCAAATAAAATAATCTGAGTGGCTGTTCCCTTAGGTGTTACTATAAAAGTTTAATATTCAGGAATCAATGAAAAATAGAATTTATTAGAGTTATCAGAGTAAGAAGTTGGCAGGAAGTAAGCTCACTAGTTGAACTAGCTTGCTATCATGACATACAGACTGCTGGCTAGCTACAGAGCTGTGGTTAGGATAATATAAACACATCAACACAAGACAGATGAAGGAGAAGGATTAAACTTTTCCTCATTAAAAGTCATTCTTGAGGGTCCCTGAGAGACAGGGGTAAATGCCGACCAGAACCAAAGCCCCGATTTGATCTAAAAAAAAAAAAAAAGCAGCAGAAGTGGGAAAAGGTGCATAAAGAAAGAACCTCGAAGTGTAAATGGTACAAATTTAAATCATGTTTTTTTTTCTTCTTTTTTATATTGCAGAAATGTTTGATTGCAGCTCATAAATTGACACTTAATGATTGAGACAGCACATCCTGTTCTGTATGTGTGGTGCTCCTACATTTAAAGAAGGGAGCCTTCGATTTAGCAGAAGCTTCAGCTGGCTTCTTAAAATTCTGCGAGGACAAGGAGAGGAGATCAGAAAACCGTAAAGCTGCTATCTGTTACAAAATTTAGGAAGTGTTTTTAAGTTCAGACTGGATGGATAAAGTGTTAGCAAAGTGAAAGAAGGGATAATTTTAGTTCAGGAAAAGCACGAAGGCTGACATGCATGCCCAGTGACATAAAAATAAAGGCCATAACTCAAAGAAATCCAACTCAAATCAACTTCTTTGAAGTGCAGTAAAGTAGTTAAAGGCATGGTTGGGTTCAATTTCTGTCAGCAGTGGCTAACGTTTGGCTCAGACTCTGACTATGACCTGTGTCTGAGGATGTAATTAACCAGTAGTTAACCAGGCCGAGAGTCAGAATCCCTAATGATTGAGTTCACATTAAGTTTACATAAGTCAGAGGGAATCTGAAGTTCAGGCTGAATACATTCATATTTGAGGTCAGAAGAAATGTGACAGAAGAACATTTCCTTTTGAAACAAATGTCTTTAGATTTCAATGTGTAAACTGGAAAGACAGTCCACGGATTATACCACGGCTTTTCTGGTGAATAGAAAGTTGCTCTCCAGAGTCTTGGATGATTTGTGCTTAAGAAAGATGACAAATTTCAGCAGGACCACCAACTAATAAGGGTTGAACCGAACAGCGTACATGTGAACATTAGCGGTGCATCAACACAGAAGAAGCATGAGCAGAGCTTGTAGGAGTTTGTGACACAATGTGCAGCTGCTAACATTGAACATAAATTATTTTTATGCCCACTTTGAGAACAGTCGAAGAAACATTTCGAGTAACTGAGTGACTTAGTTGTGTTTTAAAAAGACAATAACCTTGAAAACACCATGGGAATGCTTGTTTATCAGTATTAAAGGGACTCTGAGGGGCTTTTGCTTGTTTTATGGGTGTGTCAGAAGTGTGACCCAATTTGCAACAACATGCATCACAAAAATGCAGTTTACACAACGGATCAGCTGCAAGAGGTGCAAAGTTGTGTAGTGCATTGAGATGCTGAGAGCACTACTGTTTCTGTTTAAAAATCTGTTCTGGGTTGAACATAGCCAAGGTGACTGCAGTGGAGAGAAAAAAAAACCAAGGACAACTAGTGGCGAGGGGAGGTATGACCAGGGCCTGAAATTTTCCTTTAAACACACTGAAACAAAACTATAGAAATAATTTAGTAGCCAGTTGGATAGAAAATTTTATCTGCTAAATTTTAAAATAATACTGCCTGATGTGTGAAACTGCATTTCAGTGAACAGCTGTTTCACACCACCCAACCTACAACTGAAAGTTCTGTTCTGGTTAATGCCATTGAATGGACCATTTATTACGTCCTATTTGTAATAGGTTGCAAAAAGAAAGAGATGGGCATGTATTCATGCATTAAGATCAGTTTAGGGGGAGCACTGTTCACTGGATAGGAGGCAAAGAAAGCTTGGAAAACCCCAATACATCATACATTAAGGCTACAGACTGCACCTGCAGCGTTTCCATATGTCTTCCCCTTAGAAAATTTGGCTTTTGCCTTTTCTTTTCATACCCATCCTCTGTTTCTCTCATCATTTTTTTCTTTCTCCATATTTCTCCCACGCAGCAGGACCTTCTTCCCAACATGAACCCCGGCAGCTGCAGCCAACCGAGTTCCCCAGCGCCTGTCTTGATTCAGTCACTTCCCCACAAATGCCTTCCTGGAATGCTGCAAATGGCTATTACATAAAAGCTGAGTTACTTACAGGCAAATCCTTTCTACCCCAACATTGCCAGAGTATTCTGCCAAACTGAAGAGAAAGTGGGAGAGAGAGTGATGGTGTATTTTTGGACACTAAGAACTACAGAATGTCAGCAATTAATCCCAGCTCAGCTCCCCATTATTTCCATTCCCTTTTTTTCTTTTTCACTCTTCTGACATCACCACCACCTCCTCACCCTCGCCACACCCACAGAAACTCTACACACACACACACACACACACACACACACACACACTAAGAACATGAACACAATTTCTTGTCCTGTCTTTGCACAGCAACGGAAAAAATCTTTTTGCATGTGCCATCTCTTCACACGAAGTGAGGATATCATAAAACATGTCATGAAAGGTGTGTGCTCCTGTGTGCCTGTGTGTGTGTATATATAGTGAAAATCTGGATTCCCAACAGGCGCCAAATCTGTGTTTGTTTTTCCAGCTTCTGGGTTTCTCTCAATTTGCCTCCAGTTCTTGGCAAACAGAAGTTCTGCATTTAAGCATGAAGTTGTGTTTGAGCTGCGATTTCATAAGGTTGAAAATATTGTTAATATCATGCGCACTTGCTTACACTTGCTTACATTCATACAGTGAAAACAAAACCAAGAATCTGTGTGTGTGTTTGTTTTACCGTAACAAACGCACACACGCTGTACATGCCTATACACACAAAAAAATGCATATTCACCATACTGTGTGACATAAACACTCCTTTTACACTCCTATACAGACAAAAGTGTTTTGCTAGAACATGCAAGCACACACACACACACACACACTATGTCAGTGATCCCACAGCATCTCTGGCAGGAATACAGTATTATCACAGTGTGTGAGCGCCACACTCTGTCACTCTGCCTTGCTGGCAAGCAGCCTATCATAACGCAGCAGCCCACACGTCCTGGTGTGATGGAATTGAGCCTGTTCCTCCTTTTTTGCCAAAAGATCCAGCAGTTTGTTGTCAGGAATAGTTGTGTCAGGAATTTTTCTGACAGAGGATGCTAATATTCATAAACACCTTGATGTCTATTGACTCAGATGGATTAAAAGTTATTAGAACATGTGGGCTTTTGTATGTCGAGCGCAATTTTGGCAGGCACACATCAAAACAATGTAATAGGATTTCCTGACAGTGGAATGCAAATTTAAAATCTCCCTTTGAAGTGTTAATTAGTATAGGTAAAAGGAATCCATATCACCTACAGTACATAATGCTACAACACTCATAAACATGCATGGTCTGTCAGTCAGTACTTCATAGAAAATTCCTGACCGTTCTGGATTTACTGTAAACTTTGGATCAGGTCTTTATATTGTCTTTATATTTATTGCATAATAAAGATACATATTGTGGGATGTGCCTACGGTTACAGGTTTGATTCCCAAAGGTGTCAGCTGTTTGTTAAGTCCTAAGTCTCCTTCAGCAGGTCACTTTATTCCCACATACTGTAAAGCACTCTAGATAATAACATCAGTTGCAGCAGCTTAAATGGAAAACACAGTTTTGTCTCTGATGATTTCATTAATTTCTCAGTGCAAGAGATTAAAATGAATGAAGTTCCTGAACTCCAAAGCAGATGCTTTTTTTGTTACGGTAAGTGGTCCCTGAAGGAGACAATGCCATTAGTGACTGATTCTTTTGGGACAAAATACTGTTTACCTTCATTCTAGTTCTGCCCCTAAGACCAAAAAAATCAGGAACATTATTTTTGCCTCTTAAAAGTTATCCCTCCCTGGTGCCTCCAGCTTGGCTGGGCACTCAGTCAAGACAGTTAGCATTGAAGGGCCCAATTCCAATCCCCACCCTAAAGCTGAGTTTATGGTTGTTATTTTTGCCCTTTCAGCAAACTGACGTCGTTATAGTTTGTGTACAAGGGATTCAGTGTTATTTCAGATGGTTATGCATCTGTGTGCAGGCCTGTCTCTACAGACAATCTATGGAGTCCCACATGACGCAGACCTCATAGACAGTGTTTGCTGCAATAAGATTTTCTGAAAATAACTCTAAAAAAAGATTCCATTCTGTTTATGCTTGAATGTCATACTTGTTTTTCCATTAGCTTTCCAGCAGTGCACTCTTCTCAACAGCAGCACCTGTTATTTAGCAGAGGATTGCAGCAAGCCAAGTGTGCATCAAGCCTAAATATTAAATGTTATGGTGCTGTGTTGATGTCACAGTTTATGTTTTAAAGGATTTAACTGCCTGTTTTGAATGTCTTCCAGGCTTTTGCCTTACCAAATAAAAGATAAGTAAGTATCACCCATCCATCCATCCATCCATCCATCCATTTTCTTCTGCTTATCCAGTTCAGGGTTGTGGTGAGACTAGTGCGGGAGGTCTGTCACAGGGCAATTAATCAATATACAAATTTTTGTTGTAATGCCATCAATAAGCAAAACATTGCGACACCGAGGAGAGCTCCTTCTTACATGCATGTTTGTTCTTGCCCTTGCCTTTGGATTTTCCCTGAAAAGCCTGTGTTTAACATCACAGTGCTGTGATCTGCATAGGTATGCATAAAGGGCATAAATGTCTGTGTAAGAACCCTCGTGCTCTTGACTATTTAACTGTGGGACACAGAGGCTCTCAATGAAATGTGCTTCAAAGTTTGAGTCTCTGAGTGTGAAGATTGGGATCAGACCTAGGTGTGAAGCCACTGAGGAATAATTTTTATTCTCTCTGCGCTCGCTAGAGACTCTGCAATTTGCATGGGGCACCTGTGCATATGGGAGCTAAGATCTCTACACTGTGCTATGTTGTAACACCATCTGCAAGTGAGAAAAAAAAGCACCTGGAAACATATTTATCAGATGAGTTAGTATGGTTTGGGGATGGATTTCTATTTACTGATCTGGCCTCACATGAATAACTATTATTCAAAATCAAAATTATATAGTTATAGAAAAAAAAAGATTTCATGTACAGCAATGCCTTGCATTCCTGCTAAGGGTAAAATGCATTGTTGTTAGCTGCATCCTCTATTACGCCATCTGTAAATTAGTTACTGTTTTTTTCATGAGCACAAAATGGAAACGACTGGTGATCGATGAGAAACTGATAATAGTGGCACCAAAAAACACATGACAGCATTTTGAATGTGATGCCACTGGCAAAACTGTAATAAATAAAGGAACAGCTATTTGTTGTCTTTTCCAAACAGACTATCCGCTTTAATACTGGTGGCTCAAAATCTGAATTCGCCTGCTAGTTTTTTTGTTTGTTTTTTTACCAATCGCGATAGCAGAGCCTTCTTGATTTCACAGAACATCAATTCTATGACTGATCGGGCTCGGCATGAATCATGCAAGCTTCATCCGAGCCAGATCAGCTTGTGTCACTGTGACGTTAAACACAGGATTTTCAGGGAAAATCCGAAGGCAAGGACAAAAACAAGCAAGCATGGAAGAAGCAGCTCTCCTCAATGTTTCAATGTTTTGTTTAATGATGCAATTTTTACAAAAATTTGTAAATTGATTAATTGCCCTGTTACAGACCTCTTGCCCGATGGCTCTAACCCCACCACAACCCTGAATTGGATGGATGGATGGATGGATGGATGGATGGATGGATGGATGGTTAAATATCATTCATTCTGTTAGACTACAAGTTTGATCTTGCACTGAAATTAGTGTCATTTTTCAATACTCACCATTGATGATGGCCTTACCCCAGCTATAATCAAATGTTTTCAATTGCACCTCGCAGATTTTTTTTTTTTTTGCAGCTTTCATTCTAAACACAGATAGTCGTATTACAGATAGAGATTTATTGACACAAAATGCATACACACAAGCACACACACACATACACACAAGAATATATTCCCAAACACTCGAGCACACAAACACCAACACTCTTTGTCACATGCAGACACACACACACACACACCAGGCGTTCGGCAGTCATGCCTTTCTGTAGGATTCTCCTCTGGGTGCTGTGTCCAAGGTGAGTGCGCTGGCTGGCAGCTCCTGAGGAGTTGGTAGGAAGAGATAGCTGAGCGAAGCTATTAAAATACGGGCAGGAATTTCCCTTATCTCTCCCACCGAGGCAGCTCGCTCCGCTTTGTGCTATTATGGAGATAAAATGCACAGAGGCTTGGAATGAGGGAGGAAGGAGGGAAGACGAGGAGGGGAGGGCGAGGTTGGGGAGGGAAGGCGTAAGAACGTCAGATTTATGGAGCTAGGGAAGCTTAAGGTTATTAAATCGGAAGATTACTCGACTGCGAAATTGTTGAAGTTTTTACGAGAAGTTGAGGGATTTAGGCCTGTATTAAACGGCGAAGCATTAGGAGGCCAGCAATATACATTATTCACAATTTATTTTTACCCCCTTTCTTCTATTCTGTTCACCCTTTTTGTTATTGCCCCAGTCTTTCTTCTCTGTCCTTTCATCAACCTCACAGACAATATCGAGGTCTTCCTGAATTCTCATTCAGAGGAGCATCTGCAACTCCCATTTCACCCCCAGCCCCCCTCCCTCATGGAAGCAGCATGTAGACAGGCAAACAGAGAGAGAGAAAAAAGAGTAGGAGTCAAAGAGAAACAGTGATAAAAAGAAGGGAAACAATAGATACTCTGAGAGGATAGACTTGTCATCCCCTGTTTCACTATTGACACCACTCAGTGTGAGGCAATGCATACTTCTATCAAGGACATTCATCACTGTCAACTTTTAAGAGAGAAGTTTGAGGGAAAAGTGACTATGAGAGCAGCAGTGCTAGATTTAATGTTAAAATTTGCATAATATAACCTGAAATTTATAAGAACACACATGCTTATCAGCGCTAAGTAGTCAGTCATGCATTGTTAGAATTGTGTTTTGTATAATTGATATGTGTAGCTTCCAAGCCTGAAAATTGAAGCCAGTGCAGAAGTGCCTTAAATTAGATTCATTCTCTCTTAAGAGCTAGCAGGGGGCAACTCCTCTGGTTACAAAAAAAAGTCAGATTCTACAGACCTCTGTAAAAAAAAAAAAGCTGTCGGCTCTCTTGATCTCAGATCTCAGTGAACATTTTCTTCATAATATCAGTCACTACTTTTCAGATACTATTGAATGCAATATAACGTTCATTTTGCAAATGATGGACCCCGCTGAAGTCGAGAAAGTGAATCAAAAAGGATACGCTTTAGGGCAGGTATAAAGTTGTAAGGTCTAAAGATAGACATAAATTAAAAATCAACATCTCTACTTTCACATTAACTAACATTCTGCTCCATGAGCTTCTCCCATTGGCAGTTTGCGTCCATCCCTTAAATTACTGCCATCTTGTGGCATCTCTGGAAGCAGGTTTAACCCTGCTTGACTCGGCTTCCACTGGAACTACACAGGGCCAGCATTTTTAGAGCGTGTCCATGTCCCGATAACGTTTGCTTGAGTTTTTTAATCTTTTTCTGGTTGTTTGCTTTGCATAAACTGTTGGAGACTGGAGACTGATGGGAGACCATTGTGCTATGCAAGCTGCTGCTAGCACTGCTTTCACTGCTCTGAGATCAGATACAATCTGTGAGCCGTGTGGAACCAGAGCTAACATTAGCTAGCAAGCGAGTTCCTGTGAATTATCATCTCACTAACCACCTTGGCCAATACGTGTCATGAAAGAAATTTTTAATAACTCCTTTGGCAAAGAAGGTCAAAATGATGGAGTGGGGACATCAGCTCCTGCCACGTCTGGTTTAACAAAATAGGCAAGTTGAGCAGATGCAGGCTCCACCAACACTTCAGATTCAGATTTGGTTGAGTGACTGCACAAAGGCTAACTGGCTGTTTTGCCAACACATTTTTCATTAATTTTTTTGATGCCCCTGTTGACAGTTTGCTATGTGACATGGTGCTTTCAGTTCAGCTTTTATGTTTTGTAATTAATATATTTTAATATTTTAAATGAGCTCAACCTTTATTATCTGGAGAACTAAGATCCACATAACAGTGATTGGGGAACATTTTTAAGCAGAATAACTATTTTTACTTCTGGAATGTCATGCACAATTTACCAATGATACAGTTTTACGTGTAGTACAGTATTTTCATAGCATTATGTTGCTACTGTTGATAAATGAATACTTCTAAAACAATTACTAAAGCATTCTTTATTGTTAACTGATGGTAAACATTCAGATGATAGAAGTAATGATATTTTTACAATTACTAATGCAGAAAGGAGTGCAGAAAACTGAAGGTGTCCACACAGAGTGCAGCAAGAGGCAGGAGGCTGTCAGTGTACATAAAAGAATAAAAGACAGACTGCATAATTTGTCCTGTTAAAGTTTTTTTGTTAAGTTTTCCGTTTTTTGTGCGTCGGTGGGGGATCCTCCTACCCTATGACTATGCAGTGTGCTCTTCACTTGTCTCATGCCATCTCAAACAGCAAGACAGAAAATGTGAAAACACCCAGACAAACCCAAACCAACAGGACATGGTTACTATGTTCATCTTTTAAATATGGTATGCAACATATATGCAAATGGCTCTCATGCCATTTGAATTATTTTATCTTTGGGGCAAATAAGTAGCATCACTTTTCCAACTATTTATTTCTGTGTAGAGCAGAACAGTAACGAGAAAGGTTGGGTACTACTGGAAAATGTTAAATATTCATCAAAGCCTTCAAAAAGTGACCTTTGGTCACACAAATATGTTTGTACACCTATTTTTACAACATAATACATCTTGATACACCCAGCCATATTTGTTGTGTACTGTTGACGGTAACAAATGATGGTACGGTCAGAAATATTAACCTGAGTCCTTGGTTCCCAAAAACAAAATCACTTTTACTGAAGGGATCGACTATTTTTTGAGATGATGAACTATGGGGTGAGATTTCTTTTTTAAAGGATGCACTCAGTTTTACATCAAAGCACTTGTGCAGAATTTATTTGTGCATCGCTACTCCTGACAGTGTGTGTACGCCTGTTTGTGAGGAAGTGTCCCCGGCCTCCGCCCCCAGATTTTCCTGAAAAGAGAGAAAGTGTTTTTCTTTTTCATAGAGGCAGTTACAGGAGCATGCTATTGATATATAACACATCATACAACAATAGATATCAAACACAAGGTGAGAAATGTGTCTCTCCTCTGCCCCAATCTGCACACACACCTACACACACACAACATAACCTTAGAAACTGCACTATCCACCCAGTGTGAGGACTTAAAAGGGATGTGTCACTTCAGATTCACAACAACAGTCTTATGCAGTCACACACACATACGCACATCTCCTGACTGTTAGAGAGTTACACACAAAACTGCACCCATAGTTCTTCTTCTTGTCTATCATTATGTGCTTGGTTTCAAATGTACACTCTGCCTCTGTGTGTGTGTGTGTGTGTGTGTGTGTGCGTGTGTGTGTGTCTCTCTCTCTCTCTCTGCCTCTCCCTCTCTCTCTGTGCCTCTGCTCGTCTCATTCCGGTCAGGCTTGTTGTTACTCAGTAAAGTGAAAAAGTAGATTCTCAGGAAAGGACATCAGGAAAGGAAAAGTGAATAAAACATTTCTTTCACAACAAATTCTTTTGAGCACATGCACATACACATATTCACGTATTCATATCCACACACACATGCATATCATCATCCCCAGAAGAGCATCCTTCCTCACTGTGCCTGTCTACATGTTCCTGAATTTCGTTCCATGAACATTATTCAATTTCTATATATGTTCAGAGCAGTTAATTTTGAATGGAAGATGGTGGAGAGATTTCTTTGGCGATTAACTGAGCGCTTTGCATACGTGTGTGTGTTTTGGTTGATGCTCATAAGCTGCTAAACACACAGCTGGGCATGCTCTTTGATACACATGAAGGCCTTGAGGGTATTTTTTATCCTCCTTTTATGCTTTTTTTCTACAGTGCACTTTCTCATCCTCTTTTTCTCTCCACCTAATTTGCACAATTTCCATAGATCCTTCATTGACTTGAGAAGAATTTATGCACCCCCAACTGTGATCTAAGGGATCGGGAAGGTTTTACAGGCTGGTCAGCTAATATATATTTGTCTGCATTCATGAATGTGTTTTCACATGGTAACGGACGTAGCTCTAGTATACTAGTGAAGCTGCTTTCCCTGGTGTTTACGTAGGAGAGTGTGTTTGCACATCCCCTCTCATTTTCTGCACTCATTTGCTTGTGTGGCAAGACTGATTACATTTTCACCAAAAACTTGGGAGACGGCAGCATAATACGGCTTAATATCGTCTTGTCGTTTATGGAGGACTCCCCCACTGTTTGTTGACACTTGGAAAGAGAGCCAGCCATCTCCCGCTTCACTAGATAATTCTCCTCTGTGGTGTAGCAGAGAGAAACTTCATTAACCCCACTGCCACACAGTCAATCCTGGAGATGTGCATGTGTAATGTGGCTGAAAGCAGCCTTTTAACGCTGTAAACACTAACTTGCTAAACGTCAGGATGTATTACACACTTCAGCTAAATAATCAAGAGCTGGTCTACCAGCTTATGTTTCATGGACTGTGGATAAGTCTAAATATTGTGTAATAAATATTATATGGATGCAGATTTGTAGTTTCAGCAACAATGCACTCACATTACACGGTCCCGGGAAGCACTTGTATATTTAATTTATGTTGATGTAACGCTTTACACCGGCACCAGTGCCTGCATCAAGAATGAGAGTGAAAGTTAAGATTATATGTATTACTGTTATCATCTTGTAAACCTAGGACTTGGCTTGTCTTGTCAGTTTAATTTCATTTTAAAATCTCTTTCAAACCTGCTTGAACTGATTTCTTTGGCCACCCAGGGGCAGCATAACTGAAACAAGCCCTGAATAGAAATTTTAAAAAGCAGCTTTTGTAAGCTGAAATAGTGATCAGACAGACACGGAGCAACATTACAATTTATCATTGTATTATATTGTAATTGTCATGTTTATGTCCAATTCCTAAAGTCCAGTAGTCACTCTTGCTTTGAAAACTTTAAGTTTAATTATAGTTTGTGCAAAAACTTTATTTCTTCTTTATATTTAATATTTTGCATCCAAGCAGCCAGGCTTGTATCTTGTTCCTGAGCAATAGTTCTCCGGGCTTCCTAAAAGACTTTAAAAGATTTTCTTTGGCTGCTTTTCCACCAACAGTCCAGTCGTTGTACTTGACCATTTTCAGAGGAACGTTTTGTTTGCTAAATCACTTAACACTGAAATGTGAATCATTGAAGCATGAAAACGACCCCTAACTCAAGGGATGAATCACTGTTGTGTGTGCGCATCACAGACAACTTAGCAATGAACCAATTTTAAGTTGTATCTTTATGCATACTAGCAGCCTGTCACAGAAGCATATAATTTGTCCCCAATTCTTTAGTCGAATCTCTGAAAAATGACAAAGATAACACAGTTTGACAGGCACAGAATAGTATTTTTGCACCAATAAGGTGATTCTCTGGGAGCTATTAGCCAAAAAACTTGGCATGTCTCAGCATGGTGTCATATCTCAGCAGCCAAAAGCAGATGCTACAGGCAGGTAGGCAGGCTAAAATATAAAGCATACCCTTTAATGGAGGATAGTAAGCAGTCCGAAATCCAAAAATCTAAATAACAAATCCAGCTGGCAGGATAAACACAGGTTAAAACAACAGACATTATGACAAGGCCAAAGGGAGGACACAAAGGGCTAATTAGGGGAAGCCGGCACAGCTGGGGAAATCCCACAGGTGCAGATAATCAAGGCAATGAGGAAGTAAAACTAAATACAAGAGAAAAGAGATGAAACGACCAAAATAAAACAGGAAGTGAGAACCATAAATAAATGGGAAAATACAGGCACATGAAGAAAAATAACATGGAGACACAGGAAGTTAAGATGGAAACACTGAGGGAATAATATAAACTAGCATAAACAGTAGCTGGAACTTAGCACTCAAGACTGAAAATGCTAAGGGATAACATGAAGATGAAAACATACAATAAGCAAGCTAGCAATCAAAAGAAAATATTGCAGTGTGTCCTTAAAATTTGAGAAAACTGAACTAGTCCAGTATAAAAAAAGCAGCAGGTCTATTAAAAAATCAATTTATAGCAGATGAAGAAAATAATGTCTTTAAATGTCTTTAAAAAAAAAAAAATCAGCAATGTTCTGACACAGGACCTGAGAGGTGCATCTATCCCTTCAGTTGATCCAGCTGTTCACTGGAGCCTCATCAGAAATGTCTCAGTGGAAGGGTGGCTATAAAGAGCCATTCTTAAGGAAGGGAAACAAATCAAAAAGGCTGAGGAATGCCAAATTCCTGGACTGAAAATCAGTGGCAACAGATCTTGTGGAGTAATAATTCCAAATTAAATTTTTTTGCTTCAAATCATTGTCAGTACATATATATGAGGTCCAGAGGGAAGGACAACAGTGAGTGTCTACAGCCATGGTGGAGGCTCTGTAATGGTTTGGGGCTTCATTTCAGCCAGTGGTGTTGGGAATCCTGTCAAAATTTATGGAATGATGAACACAGAAAAGTACTGTCAGATTTTGATCCACCATGCAATACAATCTGGAAAGCATCTGATTGGCAGGGGCCTAATTTTTCAGCTTGACAATGATCCCAAACACACTGTTAGTGCAGTGAGGGCCTACCTGGATAGAAGAACACACAGCGGAACAGCAGAAGTCCTGAATTAGCCTCCCCAGAGCCAAGACTTCAACATTATTGTGGAATCATCTTGGCAAAGAAGAACCAAAAGGCAGCAAACATCCAAAGAAGAGCTTTGAATGTCCTTCAAGAAGCCTGGAGAACGATTCCTGAAGCAATTGCAAGAAAGCTGCCAGAGAGTTCAGGCTGTCATGAAGAACAAAAATGCTCATACCAAATTTTGATTTTAAGGCTTGTTATAACTGAACTCTGATTTTACCTCATATACTCTATTTCCATTTATGCTTACATGTTTCAATAAATCATTGCACCCATTTCCCATTTTCCAAAGAAAATATAAAGAATTCAAAGTTGGCTCAAGACTTTTGCACATTGCTGTTTTATTGTGTATATTTAAAGGGGCGATACTTGTAAACATTTCTATATATAAAAAATAAATGAAAATCATGCAATCTATATTTGTCTCTTGTGTTATGTATTATTTATTTTGTTGAGAAAAATAAATCCACTAAATTCTGCATACTTTCTCCATCATTACAGTAGATTTCACTCTTTTCAAACCACATTTAGTTGTGTGGTCCACTCTGGATTGCAAGCAAATTGAATAAAACACCACTTAGAGCATTTTACAGTTTTCATATTGCACAAAATTCACTCAACTTTGTATTCTAGTGCCTACCAAATGCTTCCGGCATATACTGTGTAGGTGATTGGTTATCAAAACCCCTTACACAAAAATAGACATGCACATACAAACACAGCTGTTAATTTAGCAATCTTCCTTCAGGCTGTGAGTGGCTAAATAAAGCCTTCAGGGATAAATTCAGCCATCCTGCATCCATCCGGTCCTCCCACTCCCTGAAGCCTACAAAGATGCTTCCTCCTGGGACATTACTCCCACTCTGCCTGCGGGCTGGAGTACATATGGAAGTGATATGGAATGTCAAGCGAGAAGGAGTTAAAAGGAAGAAGAAAGCAAGACGGTAAAATTTATTGTCTGTATTTAGAAAACTGTATTTCTCAGGCTATGTGAGCACTTGGGTAATTGCAGAAATTATTTTTTTCCTTCTATTTAAGTTAAGTAATGACTTTGGGAGGACACACAGTCAGGAATGGCCATCAGTGATGGCACGCAGTGTAAACTCTGAGCTGGGCAGCTGCCTGCATATCGTTTATTTCCTCCAGTATCTGCCTCCAGCACACTCACACATACCAGCCAACAGGCTCCTTCTGTTCCTTTATCACACACACTGATATTCACACATAGGAGTGCAAAGGGAATAAATGAGCACACACACACACACACACACACACACACACACACACACAAATGCGCACAGAGAAAATGAAAGGTACGGCTACTGAGAGAAAAAAATAAGAGAGGGAGAAAGAGAGACAGTGGAGATTGCAGCTTAACCTCTTGGCTCTTCTGTAAAGCAGCACTCACTCTCAGGAGCCTTGCTGATAGCCATCTGTCTGGCAAGGAGAGACAGCGTCACCTTCCCAGCACATCAGCACGCTCACAAACACTCATCCCACAAACACAAAGGCAGGTACTCGCACAAAACTGGCGGACACTCACAGGTGATAAGTAGACAGTGTAAAAAAAAAAAATCATTTCCAGTGTGACTTTGGTGCTGTCATATTTTTATCTAAGAGAAATGAGCGCTTAGATAATTCTTTATCTGCAAAATGAATCCAGTGAGCCTTAAAAATTAAAACAGCAAACCAGACAAGTTTCCACATAAAGTTATTTTTCTTCATTCATATAAAGTTTGCTTTTTGCGTATGCAGTGTGTGCACCTGTAGCAATGATTATAGCATCTATTTAAAGTGAGAATGGGACATTCAGTGACAACAAATAAAAGCGCTTTAACTTGGAAGTCCTGAAAAGAATAAAAACTCTTTAGAGTTGGGCTATAAATCTGGAGCTTAGTCAATAGCTCCCTCTCAAGGTTGATAGCTGAGCTGAAGAAAACCTTTCCTGCACCCACATCTTCACCCTGCAACCCCCCCCCCCCCCCCCCCCCCCCTCTCTCCCCTTTCCCCCTCGGTTTTTTCTCCCCAAACACAAAAATTTTTTAAACCC
>VUQK01022970.1:18327-29240 GCA_015106715.1 Bujurquina vittata | reverse complement strand
TAAAAATATGATTTACTGTGCATGGATCATCCTCCTTCTCCCAGTCGACATGCACCAGAAAGGGTAGAGGTGCAGTCACGGAGCTGAAATGGACATAATGTGTGAGTCTCAGTGACTCCAGGTTTCCTTGACAACAGTAACATGGCAACAATCATTCCATATACAATAATCTGCCTTTCCTTTTTCTGATGCTTCTCTTATTCCCATGCTGGGCTCTTTGAGTCCAGGTTTTTTTAAAGCTCTTTATTTCCCGCCTGTCATCACTTTCCCTTCACTATTTTTTGCTTACTACAATGAATCACCAGAAAGCCTAACCTGCAAATGAGTTATAAAAACTCATTTGCAGGTCAGGCAGTCTGGTGCTTGGACTGTTTTTATTGTGCTTTCCTCTTCAGTGTAAAAAAGCACGTGGCAGCGAGTAAAAGAACAGACCTCAAGGCCAGTGTGCACTGACTTTCTCAAGACTCAAAAAAACAATTTATTTAATTCTGAAAGCTGTGAAGGTGGCTGTTAAGTATCACTACTACAGTTTATTTACATGTTTCTACAACAGTATTTTATCTTCTCTTTTTCTGTGTCCAGAATTTTAATATTGTCCTAAACATAAACACCATTCTGCCTGTTTCCCTCTGCTGGGTGATCAGTCACAACATTGTCCTGTTATTACTCTGCTTCCTTCACATTTTCTGTGTCACTCATGTCCTGTTTTCTATCACTACCTTGTTTTCTCTTTTTTGGTATAATACATCTCCTTGAGCTATTCCTATTAATAAACTAACCATTTGCTCCTTGTGGGGCACAATCACAGCGCCCCCAGGTCATGGCACGAACGGGACTTCTGCCTCAGGAACTTCCCCACCTCTCGCTCTCGAGGGTACCGAGGCACCAGGTTGGACAAGAAACGTTTGGCACGCGATGTGATGCTTTCGCGTTGGCCTCCTCCGCTCATGTCCTCAGCGCTGGTCCCTGGAGGCCACGGAGACTGGCCCCTGGCTAGTCGCACCGCACACTCCAGGAGCTCCACGGTACGGTGATCCAGAGAGGCGGAGATCTCCAGGTACAGACAGTTGAAGAGGGCAGCACTAGACATAGCCTCTGAGAGAGGAAAATAGGAGATGGACCAGAAAAAAATTCAGCTGCCAGCGCTTTTAAGTTTATATTTATTTGTTCATCTATTATAAACCATATGGTGCCCCTTTACCTGTAGTAGATTACTGGTAGTAGAAAAACTGAAGAGGAACTGAGGGGAGCACAGTTAGATATAAGACACACCAAAGGTTCCCTGCTAGTATCAAAACAGAGACGTTGCAGTAGGGCTGTGCCATATCATACCATCTAAATTCTTATGTGATATAAAAATGTCATATTTGGATACCACTGCTTCAGCAACACCATGCGCTTATGTTCCCTACGGCATGAAACAACGAGACAAGCCTGGGCATGTCTGAGAGCAAAAGCTCCATGTCAGTCTCCAGTGACGACTGAGTACCTAAAAAGGGAGCTACTTCAACAACCGCCAACAAAGCACAGTGCAGTACTTTGCTAACACTTGAAGCAAAAACACACCAGGGAGTACAACCAGGCTATGAAGGAGGAGATACTAGCTACTTGTGATGTGCAACCCAAAAGTAAACCACTCAGCATCACTAGCTTCACTTGATAGATGCATTTTGTGTGACAGGAAGAGGAAATGGTGGATGGAAATTACAGCTGATTACAGCAGTGGTTAAAGTCCTGCTTTAAGCAGCTGGTTAAAAAACACGAGCCAACACACAGCAACCCTGGTAGAAAATATTTTTTAGTTTAGTTATGTGACAGTGTTGTGCAGCTGCCTATGAGTTACAAGGTTAAGTTACTTTAGTTAGTGTTAACCAGTTATTTTATACTTTCCAGGGTGAGGATACTTTTGTGCTTACCTCTGACTTATGCTGTGTCAGTGGATATAATGCTGGGTCACTGCTATGGCACTATAATGCTGCTGCTGGTGGCACTTTGTTTCAGTAGATTAACACTTCAAATTAGATACCGTGTCATCAATGACAGTCGCTCATTGGAAAAGCAGAATGGAAAATGCCCTTCATTTACTCATACTTATAAATGCTGATGCCCTGCAAGCTTCAAGCATCAGTAATACATTGTTCAGTATTTCTTTCTATACTGTCACAAATATTATTATCACAAATTTTCTTGAAATATTGTCAAATCATTTTGAGGCTATGTTATGTAGATATGTGATCCGTGGTGTTCCGAGTTCATAATATATACTGGAGGGGACACATTCCCTTACCCTCTAGTGACCCAACCACTGGCCTTAAGCAGTCAAAGGGTGCCCTTATGTCCCCCAGGCTCACCCTTTTATCCAGACAGCTCATCATAAACTGCAGTATGTGTGCAGTTTATGATAAGCAGTAAGTATGACAGAATTAAATAAATAGATGTGTGTATACACAGCTGAACCAATAAGGACGGGTAGCTGTAAATATTTTGACTATAGGGTAAGTCATTAGCAACCAGTTGTGTATCATCTAAGGCTTGCAACTGGGGTTATAGAAGGATATTCTACTCAAAGGGGCAATTACCCTTTAAAAGTAAAGTTTTCAGTTCTCCAGTCTCAAACAGATATTTAAAACAGCAAGAACGAGCTTTTATCTCTTCTCAATGAAAGCAGTACTGGAGGGTGTTGAAGAGTTCTGAGTTATCTTTCAGAGTTTCCCAACTGTGTAAAACACACTCGGGAGCAATAAGAAGTAGCTTATCAAGAGGTTTATACAATATTGGATTGACTGCTTTCAGATTTTCTTTTTCCAACAGCAGAAATTAAACTAAACTAAATATTAAGCGATTAAATAAAAGATGAAAACAAGAGCTTGTTTGTCAGGAGACATTTGAAGTAAGCTAGCCAGGCAGGAATTCTTTGGTAGTTATTTAGTACATTTGTGTTTATTTTCATCTTCTGCTGCGGTCTATGGTCTCCCTTTGCAGTATGGGTCAATTAAATGAGGAGGTATGGCATATGTAGGCTTGGATAGTTCATAGTTACACAGCCCGTATGATGTAAGACTGCAGGAGTGTGGACAGGCAGTGTAATCACAGTGAACACGGTTTTGCTTTAACTGTAATTAAACTCCCACACTGCAATAAAGCATGACATTCACATTTACGTTGTTTACGAACAGAAAGAAAAACCTGAAAATCCCAACAGCAGCTGTAATGAAGAAAGCCAAAACAGAACTAAACTGTAAAAGAGTCTCTATCAAACAGAAACGTCAGAAAATATAATCGCCTCAGAAGGGAAATGTTTATGTTTTATATGTAAATGTGATACATTAGAAAAAATTATGAAAAAAAAAAACACTTTTGCAAAGCTAAAAACTGAGCTTCATCTCACCTTGAGAGGTGACCTCACGTGTGCGAACGAGGTCACTCTTATTACCAACAAGGATTATTGGAGTTTGGGGCTGGGTCTCTCTCAGGAGAAGCCGAAGTTGAGCAGTACGGTGGAAACTACGCCTGTCAGTCACCGAAAACACCAAGACGCACACCTCACACTGCAGAGCCGACAGGTCCTGAATTATGGGCACAGGGAGACACAATACATGACTGACAGATGATGTGTTTTGTGATTTGTGAAATATAATAAATTCTTTGCAGAGCAATGAAATGTTAAAAAAAAAAAACATGCACACATCAACGCTCTTATTCAAACTGATGCATTATGCTTCATGAACCAAAGTCTAACTCATTCATATTTTATTTCCAGTGCTCCGATGAACATTCCCATCCTTTAAATGCATAAAAACAGCAGAGGTGCTGCTTGAAGGAAGAGCCAGGCAGTTGATCTCTCTATCTAAAATTCTCTATTCAGTTTGAAATAACAACTGTAGACAACGCTACCTGAAACCCTTGTGTGTCAATGCACACACACACAATCATTCTCTCCGAGCAGCAAAGATACCCAGACTCCAAAAATATCAAATTCCTGAGTGAATTCTTCACACAAAACAGAGTTAACATCAGTCTGCCTTTCATCAGTGCTGCCATGGTCCACTGAGTTTTCATTAAATTTTTAATTAAGACTTCAACTGAGCACGGACCAAGAGCAACTTATGAACCCTAATGGTGTAATTGTGAAATTAGATAAGTAAATTCTTTGGCAAGTCGGTTAGCGCTGTCACCTCACAGCAGATTTTAATCCACCGGCCAGCCGGGGCCTTTCTGTGTGCCGTTTGCATGTTCTCCCCGTGCCTGCGTGGGCTGTCGCCAGGTACTGCGGCTTCCTTCCGCAGTTCAAAGGCATAACTGGTGATTTTAAATTGGTCAGAGGTGTGAATGTGAGCATGAAGGGTCATCTGTCTCTCTGTGTAAGCCCTGTGACAAACTGGCGACCTGTCTGACTTCATCTCTTGCCGTAGGGTAAGCTCCAGCTGTCCTACAACCCTGTATTAGACAAGTGGTTAAGAAAATGGATGGATGGTTGCAGATACCTTATAAGGCCACTGTTTCACGCTTTCTTACATCTGGTAGTACAAAGAGTAACACATCATAATCCCCCACATCAGGAAAGACAGATTGTGCCACAAGAGTGCATCTCCAGTGTTTTCGCACATGCACCTAAATCAGAAACATTAATGCAGTCATTTGGCACAGCGGATCTGTGGGCGACTCTTTCGCTCCCCCTCTGCGTGTTTCTCTCGCTCTTATTCACATCCACACACAGATGCCTCTGAGCTGCACTCGTGGGAAAAGGAGAAAAAAGTGTGCAAAACAACCTGATAATGAGCTTTCCTCAGCTGAACAGATGCAGACGCTGCAGATTGACTGTCCTGGTTTTGTCGCAACAGTTTTCCGAGCTTGACATCAGTTTCTGTTACAGTGGTTGCAATAAACAATTCAGAGTGCTCCACGTACTGTGCACACTGTAAACAGATCCTATGCTAAATATGCAGTAAGCCTTTTTTTGTGTTGTGCTTCAACCATTTGAAAGGTTTAAATATTTTATTTGACAATTAAAAATATATATTTTTATATCATATCTATGCTGTGTTAGTAATTTATCAGAGGTGGTGTACCCCTGTGGCCAGTGAGTGCTGGGATATACTCTAGTTCATCCATTAATATGCTGTCTGTTGCAAATGTCTCTACGTGCTCTTTCAAACTCTTTTTCTATTACCCTAGCTAATCTCTTAATACAGCAAAGCTTTATCCCTTTTTCAAATACAGAAAAGCGAATAAAGAGGTGAAAATCCAAACGGAAAAGGAACGATTTTAGCTTTTTCCTTAAAGCAGTCCAAGTGTTCAGCACACTGAAACAGTGAAGAGCAGGTGAACACACTATATTCAGCTACACAGAGGGCTCTATGGCCTAATGAGGGAGCAAGAAGCATGGGAGTTGGAGTGTTGTTTGGCTCACCTGTCTCCAGTTGTCATAGATAATGATGATGCTCTCCTCATCATCCACAGTAACCGTGTGCACATAACCCTCCCCTAAGGACAAAGGGAGCAGCAGTTAGGTCTCAGGCGGGAGATGTGCACTGGGGTTTATTTATTTGCTTCTCACTTAATCCACTGCAATACACTGCTCTGCATGCAAACAGCTTTGTACCATCAGAATCTACAGATGCAGTCCTGTCCATGTCCCCAGCGAGGGCCAGGGCCAGAGAAGACTTCCCGACACCATTCTGCCCAAGGAGAGCAATCCTTAATGGCCCGTCAGGTCGGCCCTCCACAGCCACGGTTGGAGTATCATCCAAGGCAGGGCTGAAATTGTTTGGTGACACCGAAGGCCCGGCCGCACCTGATGTCCAGTCGCATTCATCGTGGACGGCTTCTTCTCGCCTGAGCTGGTGCTTAATTGGCAGAGGGGTGCTTCCTCTGCGAACGGTCGGGGTGCTGGGCAGAGTCATACTGTCACACTGGTGGGAAAGAGGAACATGGGCAGACAGTGTAACACTTAAACATGCTCTCTTTTATGCAACAAAGCAAATCCCAAAGCCTGATATACATACATGTTTCCTTATTTTTGTCATATATTGTTACAGTGGTGGATACTATTTGCAAAAAATGTTCGTGAGCCAACAGACTGCGCTAAATGTTTTTTTTTAGACAGCGTTTCCTACTTGTAGATATGCCTGATGTCAGATATCCCTGATACGATCATCTCAGGCACACAGCACTGGATGTGACCACATAAGCCCCCCATATTATTCAAACCTTGAGGTACAAACAACCATTAAAAAGTTAGCTTGAAGGGAGGGGGAATGGAGATTGTTTCAGAAAGTAGATGAACTGAGGGG
This sequence comes from Bujurquina vittata, assembly GCA_015106715.1. Lineage (NCBI taxonomy): Eukaryota > Metazoa > Chordata > Actinopteri > Cichliformes > Cichlidae > Bujurquina > Bujurquina vittata. The sequence continues at coordinate 22,947 of VUQK01022970.1, read as the reverse complement.
TTGCCCCAAGGTCCAGCATAATATACATAAAAAAAATTCTGAACTAGGAAAAATATATAGTCTTGATAATGAGCGTAGCAGTTCCTCTTAAAAGGGACTTAAAAAAAGGGCAGACCTTTTTTAATACTCAAAATTCAATCAGTCACTAACATAAGTGAAGCTTTGGAAATCCTTTATTTAATAAATCTCATAATAGAACAAAAGCACCTCTTTGGCCTATCAACACAGCAGTACTAGACTGGAGTAGAAGCTGTCTAATTGTTGGACCTGATGTCACTCTACAAGGAGGCTGGTGACAAGCCATATGTATTATACATTTTGACTCCACATCTGCTTTGCTCTAACACACATGCTCTGCTACATGTGCATCAAAATCCCAAGAAGAGTCTGTCAACACCACTTCAAAAGGATCCAAACCATCATATTCTTCATTATATTCTCTCAAGTATTTTCTCAAATTTGCACATGCTGATCAACACACTCTTGCTCTTTATTCATCAGCCTTGGGTTCACATTTTAACTTCTAGGAGAACCCTTTAGAGTCAATCTGACAACAAACTAACAGACAAAGGGCAGCATAAAGAGGCAGGTAATGTGGCATCACAATAAACAGACTCTGGATGCGAATGTGCAGATTCTGCAGGCAAGAGCTTTGAAATTGGAGGCTTGCTGTTTTTTGTTTGCAGTACTGAGCAATCATGTTTGAGCAGATTTGAGCTGCATGGAAATGATCCCTGCATAAAGGCAAATGAGGGACTGCATTTGCTGAAACAAAATTTTGAGATCATCAGCTATCATCAGACAAAGATTTGTGTCTTCATGAGGCTTTTTAAAACAAATTTATCTTCATTATCAAACAATTAGAGGTGCACAGGAATTCTTGGCCCAAATATGCTCTCATCAGACCCTAAGGCTGAGTCATCAGATGGGCATCCAGATGAGGTAGCATGTAAGCATAACCATTTTATGGTTCCAACCGTTGCTTCGGTTAAAAGACACCCTTTTCAAAATGTTTCCAATGACACCTCATGAATTTTCTCACCATTGGTTACCCTGGTTACATGTCAGGTCACAGTGATGACACCATTGAGCACATTTGGCTGAAGTCTCAAAGATGTTAAATGAATATGCAGTGCCAAGTTATTCTCACTTCAGTAAACTTGTGTGAGGAGTTGAGTGAAAACAGGTTGCCAACATGGCTGCCCATTAAATCATCAGAGCTCAAATATGTCATGGACTGTATATGAAGCTATCCTGCCATCACCCATTGGGTTGTGAAGTCCTGTGAGGTCACCCGAGCCAAATTGGAATTTTGAAACCAGATGTGGGTAAGGGTACGACGAAGAAACCAAGGGACACTGTAAGTGACAATATAGAAGCTTTCTAGATACAGTCTATGGTTTATATCCACCGGATAAAGGAAACCCAATGTCCACTCCCATTTTAGCCATATTTTAGTCTCTACAAACTCTTAAAGAGAAATATTTGGCATTTTAGTTGCTAAATTTTGCTATGTTAACTTGCCCCTGTGGTTTTAGCAATATACCTCTCATTATTCGGATCACAGTGCTACCTATTGTTTAGCCAGAAAGTGGTTTAAAAACAAAAATATTCTGTCTACCAAGTGGTTAAAAAAAAGAAAAGAAAGAATATTAACTCATTTCCAAAGGCTGCCAGCAGTGGATGGAAAGCAACAAACAGGTTGCTTTTGCATTATTATTATTACTTTTATTTTTAATTATTTTGGAGCCTTTTCAGGGCTGTAGCTAATTACACTCGTTTTTTAAAAATTGTCCCTCGACCAATTAAATGGTAAGATTTGTGAGGATTAATGTTAATAAAGGAAAGGCTTCAGCAATTTGGCTCTGCGCAGCAACCAGTACACAGCAGATGTTTGTTACAAACAGGTAACAATAAAGTGAGAAGTGGTGATGGTTAACAGGAGAGTAAAAGGTGCGAGGAAAGCAAAAATCATAAAGTTCTCAGAGAGCTAAAATGACCTTTAAAGTTTGAGCAGCGTTAAGCCCCGGAGTGAGTAATTACTGTTTATTGCATTGCTATTAAAAACACTCATCGTCGCCGCCCCCAGTGGACACGGACTCCTACTATTCTGTAATGCAGGACACCCCCACCCCCCCTCCGTGCACCACCACCTACCAACAGCACACACACACACACACACACACACACTCAGCATACATCGCCATCACACAACCTCAGATGTAATTTTTCTTTTCCCCTCCGGGCTCCTGCAGCCCTGCAGCACCCTACCTTAGCCGCATTCTCCTCGCTGTCTTCGGGCACATCTGTCGGCATCTGCAAACTGAAATCAAGCGATCGGAAATGAGGATTCCAGAAGACACACAGGGAACACCATCATCACCATTCCTCCTCCTCCCCCCTACCACCCCCACCCTCCACTCTCACTTTATGAACCCCAGCCCAAGCAGCCCGGTATGATCTCTCACCTGTCAGGTGGCTATAGGCAACTAAAAAGTAAGCACGGTCTCTCTCTCTCTCTTTTTCCCAATCTTCCCTCGCTAGCGCTCTCTCTCTCTCTCTCTCTCTCTCTCTCTCTCCTACACTCTCTCTCTCTACCCTACGCCTCTCTCTCTCCCTCTCCCTCTCCCTCTCTCTCTCTCCACTGCCGTCCTGTGCGCTCAGGTTACGGCTCAGGTCCAGATCTGTGATCAGTATGGTGTCATTCATCATCAGCGCTCTCCAGACTGACTAACGTGACTCACTGACTTGACGCCTCAAAGCTCCCCAGATTAGCTGATTGGTTGCAGAGAAAGCAGAGGTGAAACCAGTAGAAACCGCTGCCATGTGCTGGACGTGTTTACTGCAGCTGCACAATCAGGTTAAAAGTGAAGCGGGACGCATGCATGCATGCATGCAGGTAGAGAGCAGTGCTGCACAAAGATGCTCAGAGTCAAGCGTTCACTGACCTCTGGTAGATGGAGGCGTCGCAATAAGTGCCCGCTAGGGGACAGTAGAACATAAGTAATCCTATTACAAAGAGTCATTTTTTGTGTTAGTGTGAGCATGTTTACAATGTGCTATTAGGTTATCCCTGCTGTAGAACAGAGGCGCGATGAGCCACCTACTTGCTTACAAAGTCTCACAGAGCGTCTGCTTTTTTTTCTTCTTTGAAGACACACATGACATTTTAATTGACAGACTCATTTCCAATATATCAAGTATTTTCCAGTGCTTGATCCAAGGAGTGTATTTTGGACATGTTTTGTGTCAGAGTGTGAACATGGCCATGAGCAGTGGTGTGCCCCTCCCACACAAAGCCACAATAGACTCCGGCAGTGAGCAGCCAGGGCGCTATTATAGCCCTAATCCTGCTCCTATTATACAGGCCAGAGAGAGAGCGAGAGACACAGAGAGGGAGGTAGAGCTGAAGATGAGGTCATCCCAAACAGCACACACCCAGGGTCACTGCCTCCCTATACAGGGACAGAGATAAAGAGAGAGGCATGGCGCTGCAGAGAAAAAAAGGCCTGCAGGAGACCGACAGTGGGAGATGCTCAGATAGGTGAGTGGAGAGGAGAGGAGGTTTAAACCTGTGGGCAAGGTGTAAAAACAACCGAAACATCACAGGGTTGGTAAAGTAACTTGTTTATTTCATATGCATATGAAACCACACTACAACAGGAGCAGGAAACCATGATAAGGGCCTTTTTGTAAAATAATGTTAATTCTAATCACAAATGAATAAAAGAATAAACTGTAGGAAAATAAAAATACACACTAGTGGAATAAAACCAGTAAAATAATTAGAATCAGTACATAAATAAACAATAAATACTGAATAAATAAGTGAATAAATAAAACAACAATTTATGTAACCTATACCCAAACAAAATAAATAACTCTAATGCATGAACCCTGGCAATATATTCACGGGACAAATAAGAATGTATCTCCGTGAAGTGCTTTTTTTTTTGCATTTTTTAAAATCCCTGCACCATAAATTTTCTGTTGCATCAGTAGCCCACAGTACCTGAATCCACAGTGACCAGCTCTGTGGTGCTGCATGTTGTAGTAATATGATAATAGTCTGTGTTTTTTTATTGTTTGTTTTTTGTTTTTGTTTTTTAAAGAGGTATTCCTTCTGCCCAAAAATAGCTTCCTAGTCTGAAGAACTGGACACAACCACACAAATCATGCCACACCTTTTTTCATTTTTTTGCTTGCTGCAATGGGTTGCCTCTTTCTTCATTTGCAGATGCTCTGTTTGTAAAAACCCATTCTCGAGAGCGCACAGCAAGGCTGTTAATGGCTGAAATTTGACAATTCCAACTGGCAAAAAGTACATTTCTTTGCTAAAACAAAAGGTCAATTTCCCCACTATTCATTTAACACAATCACTGGAAGATATTCGTGTACATTCTGTAATCTATGATTTTTAATCTTACAAAGAATAACAGGTCTTGGTGAGCTTAAACACTTTGGTAGGCAACTGTGAAATATTAGCTTAACTGCATGCCATGGATATTTTATCTAAGCCCATACCACTCCACATCCAGCACCACTGCACTACTCAGACCTCTGCAGCTTTAGCAGCTTAATGTAAAAAAAAAAAAAAAATAAACTATATTTAGCTTTCAC
>VUQK01022970.1:0-18307 GCA_015106715.1 Bujurquina vittata | reverse complement strand
CCTTCCCCACTCATTTGGAGAGAAAAATGCCAATATGTAATATTGCATAGGTAACAATGTCAGACACTGATAGTTTTATTGCAAGCTTGTTTTTTTTTTAAAAAAAAAAAACTATTTTCAGAGTTGTGTTTGTCACCTGTTGCACTGATATCACAAGCCGAAGATCTCAGGAAACTCTCAGTCAGTTTTTGTGCAACTATCATTGACATCAAAGTAAATCTGAGTCTGTGAAGCAGCCTAGGGCCGAGTCTAACCCTTTTACATTAACAGTCAGTTCCCCTTTAGCCATTCAAGGTTGGTTTTCACAGTTGTATGATCCGCAAAACAGCCTTCCAAAGTCTCTCTTCCACTTCCACTTTCTCTTTCACACATACACATGCACACATACACGCACACTCGACCACACACACACACACACACACACACATGCACGCACATACATGTCCTTGTTTCTTCCCCAAAGTCTGATTACTCATTATTGATTGCTCCATGCTGGCTTGTCTTTTTTCTTCCTCCACCTCTGTGGATTAAACTCAGAGGAAGTAGTCAGGGGGCGGGGAAGGTGGGTTGCTGGTGTGGGTCGGTGGGGCGTCGCCACCGGTGCCATGGTTTGTGCTGAGCAACTTCTCGTAGCGAGCCTTGTAGGCGTCTCTCTCCCGCAGCACTCGAGTCAGCTCACACTGCAGCTGTTCCAACTGATGAGACGAGAGAAGCAAGATTATAATTTCTTTGTGCTTTGCTGAGCTAAAGTGCAAGCAAAGGTGCTTGCACTTACTTATTCTGTCTGCAGAGTGTGTCAGCAGGAATGTCAGATGCAGCCTGTTTTTGCTGTCCTCACCTACTTTAAAACCAGAATTTTCCATAAAAAGCTGGCTGATACTAGATTAAAAATTAACATTAGAGGTGAAATCTCAGGTTTTTCATTGAGGGCAAAAAATAAATAAATAAAAATAAAATAAAAAAATGCAAGAGTGTGCACCTGTTGTGTAAGCAAATGTTTCTCAGACTCCAGAGCGTGCCGATGCTGCAAGCGCTTGTAGCGGCAGGACTGGGCATAGCCTCGGTTCTTTAGTGTGCGGCGTTTCTGCTTCAGGCGCACCACCTCGTCCTTGCTCACTCCGCGCAGGTGTCGGTTGAGCTCCCGCACTGACAGGCTCACCAGCTGCTCATCAGAGAAGCGCTCGTTCACCCCACACTGACGAACAGATGGAGAAGACACACAAGAAGAATATGCTGTTTCTCACTGTTAATTGGCAACGAGACACACGCAGGAAATGATGGGAGAGTGTACAGTCAGAGGAGTGTGAAGCTGATTTTGGCAAAGATTCAGATTTATAGATGACATGAATGGTGTACACATGATGTGTCAAACTGAGTGTGCATGTGGCGTGTTGAGCACGCCTGGCTGTCAGGGGGCACATTCTGGCACCACATGTCCATAATCTGTCATGTAATCTGACTAAGTATGGGAGACAGTTATCAGGATTATGCACAGCAATAATAGCAGATATTAGCATAAGCTCACACTGTGTTCCATATAGAGATCCACCCAGACATCTTGATCAACCAGAACAAGTTTATTTCCCTATTACATTCAGAAGTGAGTTATTAGTAACGCACAGAGATGAAGTTTTAAGCACAAATAATTATGAACTACTTTTTATTGCATCCATGAGGAGACTGGTGTATGTGCACATAATGATTAACGGGATCCACCAATCGTGAACCTCTGGACTGATGCCAAAGTTTAAAATATCAATTTAGATGCCAACTAATCCTCTATTTGTCTCTTATATGTTTGCTTTTAGTTATTCCCCACTCTTTGTAATAAAAACTAAGAAATCTTTACTAAAGGTAACTTAACTGTTTTAAAGTCTGGCACACATATTACTTCGTGCATCCCTAATTTTAATAATGCACATAGTGACTTCTTAATTGTCGACACTTAGAGTTTTCCAGATATTTGAGTACAACTACAGTAAATTATGTAATTTCTGCAAATGTTAAATTGGGACCATAAATTTTCCTAAATCTTTGCATTCTCTAAGATAAAGATTTAACTTCCCTTATTGTTGCCATGTGGAAAACAACCCTTAAAGTGATACTTCAAACAGACAAAGACATTAATAACCATGTTGTAATGGCCTAATCCTAATCCTTCACTGAACAATCCCTCCCTCCTTCCGCCCAGCCTTTTAATGCGACTGTTTTCTCACTTCACTTCTTCCCCCTCCTGAAATTTCCCATGATTTATTGATTACCCTTTCCAGCTGAGTGATATCATAACGAGCCTCTCTCTTCAAATCTGGATAGATTTGTACCTGATTCGTTTGTGGGTGATGATGATGGTGATGATTGCCATGCATGGGGTGATGCGGGTGATGCTGATGATGGTGATGCTGGTGGTGATGAAGGCGGCCCTGAGGGCTGAGGGGTTGTGGGTATGGAGTGGAGGCAGGGTTAGTGTTGGGGAGCGAGGGAGGGCCTGATGAGAGGAAAACAAGTGGGCGATGGCACATGTCTGCTGCTTTGGCGCAGGAGATGTCACCTCCACTGTCGCTGCTCGAGTCTCCCAGGTTGCTGCTTGAATTCTGAGAAAGACCTGGGAACTGAATAGAGCAAGTGCACAGGATGGGAAAGGGAAGAATGCAAAGTCAACTCTCTACTGACTACATGTAAATAATAAAATAATGATATTTTTGTGATAATATAAGGAATTCTTACCTGTGAGCTGACAGCTACTGCAGCTGAGTTCAGTAGAGCCTCCACGGCATCCTCACATCCCAGGAAGCCATTCACCTGCCCCCTCTCCCGGTCCCCTCTCTCTGGCACCCCTCCCAAGGCTCCCAGCAAAGTGGCAGGCCCCGTCACCTCACCTCCAAACTGTTGCTGCAGTGCTGCCAGCCAGATCAGGTCCTCCAGCGAGGCTGGGGTTGGACCCTGAGGGCCACCGTGGGCTGGACTGCCTTCCACGTTCCCCTGAGAGCTGGAGCTGATGCTGGAGGTGAGACTGTTGGATATGGAGAGGGGAAAGGAGATGGAGGAGGATGATGAAGAAAGAGAAGAAGAGCCTGAAGGCGGTGGGTGGGCATCGCTGAATGTGGGCGAAGGTGGCAGTGAGTTGTAAGGGCTGGAGCTCAAACTGGAGTCCTGCGGAGGGTGGCTGGTGTACGGAGAGCTGGAGGGGTCATGGGGGAGGCCAGATTTTGGGTACGCACATGGAGGAGGGAGCGGAGGAGTGTCAGATTTGACCTCAAACTTAAGGAGGTCAAAGTCGTTCAGGTACTCCATGGCCAGAGGACTGGGGGGGAGAGAAGGCATGGGGAGGGAAGGTGAGGACATGATATCTGCTGCTGCTGGGGGATTTTTCCGTGTGTCAGGATTGTTGGAAAGTCCAGTCCTCTGCCTCAGTGCAGCTCATAGACAGCAGCAGTAGTGATGTCAGGAAGTCCACTGGATGGTGCGTTTCTTCTGTGAGAAACTGTAAGTTCCCTTTTCCTTGTCTCTGTTCCTTTTGTCCTGAAGAAACAAAGGGGAAAAAGGAATTGCACGGCAGGAATAAGTGACATGAATGGTCAAACGGTAAATTAAAAACATTTATATTAAAGCTTCTTTTTATTAGGTCCGCACTATAAAGGGCTGGTAACCTGTAACTAGCGTTATTAATATTATACCCTGCAGATTTTTATTAGTCAAAAAAAGTCAGCCCCAGAAATAAATGCTTTTATTTTATTTCACAAGTTGACAACCGAGATTTTTGGTGTGTTATGCTAATTTTATACATAAGTTGCTAGCAGAGATGATAAGTGGGCTGCAGAGGTGCGGTAAGCTCACGTGTACCTACATCCAGATTATTTCAGCCCTGACTGATGCTGTCTTATACAATATCACCTGAGGACATTTTGTTTTTAATCAGACTGTTCCCTGCTCCTTCTACGTCCTCCTGCTTACTCTTGAATTCATCTAAAAGGCTCTTTAATTAAGCACTTTTTAATAACATATCAACATCAATATTACATTATGATATTCATTTACTATTAAAATGAACATTATGTTATTCTCCGTGGCTTCTCTTGGATCTATAAAGCACTATGAAATGATTTATTAACTGCAAAGGCACTTATTACATATTATAAACTAAATGAAGACAGGCTGTGTTTGTGTGTTATATTAAGACACTGAGCATTCACAATGTATAAAGAAAAACCCTAAAAATGTAGGGTACAGATTGTGTGCACCTTTAACAAATGCAGTTCCTTTCATGTAATTATATCAGCAATAACTGTCACTTTGCTTCTTTTCAAGAGCTCCTGACTGAAAAATTAAGTCAGATGACTTTTGAAAATATCTTTTTCTGCATGTCAGGCTTTGCATTTTGAGCACCACCATGTAGAAATATTTCCCAGCAGATGTAATATATCTAGAAACATCTGCTCGCTGAACTCATGATCAACTGAAGCGCAAGAATTCACAGGCTTAATCATTTTTGACACAAAAAGCTGCAAGTCTCAGAGACCAAATCCAATTATCGAGCAGTTTAGACTTTAATCCAGAGCCCAAGACTTTCTGACACAGTTCCATACAGCTGAAAACTAATTTTTATTTATTTATTTTTTTTGCAGAACCTAATAATGTGCTAAAGTTTACCCATCAAGATAGTTGAATCTGACCTTTTTAAAAAAATATATATATATTTAAGATAAAAAACTTGTTTTACATAAAAAAAGAGTTATATAAAAATATTTTTAGAGTAACTTACAGATAATTTGAGGTGATAAATTAATTAATTATTAATATAATAAGTAAAAAAAAAACATTCAAACACAGATTCACAATATAAATGAAAAGTTCCAACATTATTCTATGCTACATTGGTAAGTACATTAAAGAAAGCCATAGAGGAGCAAAATGGTTTCCGCCAACAGTAATTACAGACCTTCAGATTTAATAGTTGTTATTATTAAAATGAACACTTAATTAAAAATCCACCTTTGACTAGTGCCTCTGCTTCACAGCTCATTAGTTTCACCCCTGTGGCTCAAAATGGATTGTAAAAGAAAGCAAACAGTGACAGGACTCCATGGAGGCCTCAGTCTGGCTCCGGACCAGAGTTAGAGCAAAAACACACACAAGAGAAAAAAGTCGAATGAAAGCAGGCAGAAATAAAGGCCCGGGGTGAGAGATGGCCAAACAGTCAAAGTGAATAAAACGATCTTACCGTCAGTCATAGAGAAGAAGGATGGTTAGGAGCTCTTTTCAACATCCCCACTGAACACACACACACACAAAAGTAATCGACTGACTGGTTGACTGACACGTTTGGAGAGAGACACAGAGGAAACACAGAGTGTGTGTGCATGTGCGTGTGCATGTGAGTGTGTATAGCACTCTGCCACTGAGTGCCACTGCCCCCTTTCTTTCTGTCCTCTCTGCTGCAAATCCCTGTTTGCAACAATCCCCTCCTCTCTCTCTCCCTCTCTCTCTCCCCTCCACATCCCTCTCTCATGGTTCACAGGCATGTTCACACTCTCTGCCAATGTCTCCCCCTCTCCCCTCTGTCACCCCCAACTCATATTGCACATTTATGTTTCTCTATTCTCGTTTTACTCATTTCTGGTTATTTTTTTGTTGTTGTATCTTTCTCACACACACACCCCTGTAAATTCCCATCCCTATCCTTTGGTGCTATAATTTGTTTCTTGTATAAAATACAAAAATGTTTCATACATGGACTGCCTCATACATCATCTACTTTAGGAGTTACGCTTAAGGGTGACCCTTGCCTAAAATGATCTCTGAGTATTCATCCCAGAGTGTAACAAAGTTTAGCAGTTGTGTTGCTACAAGTTGGACCGCAGGCTCTGTACTGCCTCACAGTGGATAGTCACAGCCACTGGACTGAAAATGAGCTAAGAGCAGCTCTGGTTTAACACAAAACTGCTATTAAATATTAAACTTGTGAGTGGTTACAGTCTACCAGATTAAAGCTAAAGTTTTAAAACCACTCAGACACACTGCAGACCTTAAGATAACTTTAGCTCAGATACTCGAATGAGCCTAAATCTTTACACTGGTTGTGCTGTTTTTCCATTTGATGGATGCCTCTGATGCTGTGTGTTTTGCTGCGATGATGAAGATGTGCACGGATCCCACAGATAAGACAAAAAAACCACGTGAACAAAGAAATACGAGTGACCATACTGAAGAAATCTGTTTAAACAACACGATTCATCTAAAAATGTGTCGCAGCTGTTGAATTAAAGCCATATCCATAGGACTTGTTAGCAATGGTGCAATTTACTCATCCACTACACTTCATATTTTAACATAACTGAGTTTATTTGCTTTTGATCATTTCTTCTACTGCACTAAATTCACCAGAAAACTGTATTGTACTTTTAATACACATTTACTTAACAGCTCTAGTTGAATGTCAAATTAAAACTTTACATGCGTTTGGCTCCCGACAGAGCAAAACTGCATCTATAAAGCATCAGAACAGTTGAGCCCAATGTCTCAAATGTCTTTTTTAGAGATTCTCTTTTTCATTCCTGTGTAATTTCATTGGGGTAAGACAGGAGTCTGTGAAAACCACTCGCGCATACTAACTGCTGATAAAGACGCCCCGCTTTCCAATATGCAGCTACACACAAACATTACGCAGACATGCAAGTCTTATTGTGAAAGGATATTATTTTTATGAATGGCTTTCAATTCCGATCATGCAAGACCAGTGTGCTGATGTTATAATATTGTAATATTATAATAGCTCAAAGAGCAGGAAACAAACTTCAAATATTTAATAACCTAATAAAATAGATCAAAGGCTTTAACAATATAAACTGGCCAGTAGTTGGTTTATGTTAAACTGGTTTTACACTGACAATGCACAACATAATGATATCAACTGATACGATGTAATGTCTATTATTATTACTAATATTATATCATAATGTTACTTTTTGCATTTGATGCTCTAATATAAAATTTCTGAATGCAAGACTTGCAGGTGTAATCTCTTTTTGATAAAAGAGATTACACCTGCAAGTCTTGCATTAAATATTGAGCAGTGCAGTTTAGTGAATTTAAGCAATGATGTTCACCCTTTAGCGTTGTTCCAATTATTGATTAATTGAAACAAAGTAATGAGTCTTAATTATGGATTTACCCAGAAGGTAAACAATACTACTGCACTTCATTATGTCTGGTTTAATTTGCGGCAATATAACTTAACATACTTTTTAACATAAACGACTGATGACTTAGATGAATGACTGAAAATGCATCAGTGGTCTTAATCCCTCTGGATTTGTTTTCAGCCACTAGATTTCCAACACTGTGGGTGCAGACCAAAAACATTTCAGCAGAGGGTTTTGTGATTTGTTCTCAGAAATTAGCACCCCCTGCGTCGCCACAGTGCCCTGCCTCTCACACTTAGGCTCAAAATCTGTGAACTAATTCTGTTTTTCTTTTTCTTCCAACCAATTTAAGTCTGCTGAGCAGAGAAATGCACAACAAGCATTTAACAAGTGCTCCTTAAAAGCTAAACTTGTTAATCCTGAGCCTGAGTCTCTCAGTGTCTTAATAGCGTCTCGTTCAGGAATCAGTAAGTTAATAGTGCCTTCACAAATCTGATTTGGACTGTAAACAACACCTTTAATACAAGCAGACTTGCTGACTCGTGAAAAAAAAAAGCACAAGACTGACAAACAGAAATTTAAAATTTTACTCTGCATGTATTTTACAGAAGTTATCTTTAATAAGCAGAGAAGTTATTGAGGAATAAGTAAAATTCTATAGAGACAATTAATTAAAAAATATGACATATTAACTGGAACAGCTTCTGTCCTCTTCTTTGGGTTTCTGTTTCCTCTGCTCTCTACTTTTAACCTCTCTATCTGTCCATCATTTGTGTTTCCGGGGAAAGCTTAGCAGCTAAATCAACAGGGCCTCCTGTTGAGGGTGAGGGACAAAGAGAGGGAGAGACACAGAGGAACTTACCTCATACTTCATGACAAACATACCATCACCCCTCCCTCAACTGCACACATTTATCTTGCAGCATCTCAGCAAAGCGTACATGCAGGTGAGGCCTTTGTGCTGCTCTTTTGCTGTTTTATTCCAGAAGCATATATATATATTTAGGCTTTCTTTTTAAAGACTGCAAAACACAGAAAACACTTGAACACGGATTGATGTAGACCATTACATCAATCGGCTATTGCTGTTGGCTGATGTTGACTTGAGCTATCATATCGGTGAATGTTTCAAGTTACGAAACATTCACCGATACGACAGCTTTTAAAAATCTTATAGCATGCAAAGCAGCAAAAACCTATTGTAATAATTTTTAAAAAATGATGATGCCACATAGTTAGCCTACCACAGCAACCCTGGCTCCATTATTTTCATCAATCTCAGTGCTGTCTGCAGCACATGTAGCACAGCAGCATCACAGTTGAGCAGACTTGCAAATAAGTTGCTGATGAATGAAAGCCCAGTTACTTTACATTAATGTAAAAAGCAAACAAACAGAAACAGAGAAGTACTGGGGACGTAGACACGCAGCATGGGAATGCACGCAAGGAAAACAGATGATCTGAAAAAGACAAACTAGATATAGACAGTGGGCTGATTAGGAGACAGGACACAAATGGGAAGAATAAATGTGAGCCAGGCAATCAGAGAAGAAAGGAAAAAGAACTAAAGACAGAAAGTAAAAACCACAACACCGCACACAAAAACAATAAGACAAATAACTATAAAGACCAACAAATGAGGACGGAAGGACACAGAAGGAGAAAACAGGATGAAATTCATGTATCGCAAATCTTTTTTGTTTTTTTTTTGGCTTATTATCTCAAAGTTTCAAGTTTGGGATCTAAGAATTTTGACTTACTGACTGGAATTTCTGAGAAAATAATTTGAATTTGAGACAATAACATGAAAGTTGTGAGGCAAAAATGTTTCCACATCATTATATGTTTTTTTCTTAAAGTAAACAAACAGTTTTCAGTCAGAAAGCAGAAGCAACACAGTGTGTTGTATGTTTTTACTCAGAGTGCTTAAACATGTTCCTCGCTATTTGCTACTAATTTATTTCCCAAACTCATTATTAGGAGAACTCTAATTTAGTTTACTCTGTGTGGAAGGCAACTAATAACCCAAAATTCTGACTTATGGGTGGCAACAAGGATAAGTGGAAGAAAATGGATGGATGGATTTTTTAGCTGCAGAAACAAGCTTTCATAATAATGGAATAAGTTTGAGGTTGTAAGAGAATTTTATAAACTTGTTGCTGCTGAGCTGAATTTGTAGCCAGCGTTAGATTACCTGAGGAAATGTTCAGCTTAGCTTTGTCTTCCCATCATTTGTTTTGGTAGTCACTCACAGAATCAGTACTAACAGAACCTCAAGTTTTAGGTCCCCAGTAGATAAAACTGAAAACACTCTGCATTGCAGATACTTTTAAAAGTAAACTGATTTGGCAGAACAGATCCCCAAAGCTTGAGTAAGCTATATACTATTACTGCCCCAACCCCCTGAATGTGAAGCTGACCCCATCACCAATTAACCTGGTTTCATAGCGTTGAACGAGCTCTGAAGGTCAACAGAGGTCATGAGTTGGACTTGTATTTGTAACTGCGCTTTTTGCCCCCCCCCTCATTCCCCCATTTCTGTAATGAATCCTGCACCACAGGAGCTACTGAGAAACTCAGAATGAGGCTAAACTACAAGCAGCAGGGGGAAACAACTTGTTGACAAGAAGCAGGAGACCTAAGAGAATGCAGACAGACAGGACAGAGGGAACGAGAGAGTGACTGATTTGAGGACGGAGCTGGACTGTTTGGACAGATGGTGTTAGTTGGAGGACTGTAGGGTCCCTCTAACTCGATCTTATCCCACAGATACATGTCCTAATCCTGACTAACTCTGCTACAAGCAACAGGCTTACCCGTCTCACCTCACAGGGGATCCATCCCTCCTCCTCCTCCTCCTCCTCTTTGTCTCCTTCACTCTTCGCTCACACACGCAAATGCACAGAAATGATGACACTGTGGTGAAAGAAGATATGTGATTATAATTATATCATAGTCACATAATCATGCCAAAGGCAAAAAAGTTTGAATAATAGGAAGCTGGGGAAAAAAAAAAGTATTGTTTGCCATGTCTATCGATAAAGTTTTGTCCAAGTTTTGAGATATTGGCACATACAAATTTTGACTTACAATAGAGGTCACTGAACAGCTCATAGAAAGTACCTGCAAGTGTTAGAATGCATTCAGTAGGTTATTTTAGAGCACAGATTTTGACTTATTAATTATAATAATTCTTATTATCGTCATAAACTGTATACAAAGGATGGACATACCCACCATTAATAAACTTGACTTGTAATTATTTTGGCCAGCTTGTTGTTTTCAAGCCAGACGTGACACAAAAAAGCCGATTTGACTTGAGTGAAGAAACAGGCACACTGCATTCTCCTTTCTGAAACACCCTTTGTGTTTCTTTTTGATCACAATTTAAAAAATGAACATTACATTGGACTCAGCAGGGTGCATAAGTAGGAGGTGATGCCATAAATGAATCAGGAAAGTATTTACTGAGGTTATAGATCCCAGGAGAAGTGGGTAGATAATTTTACCATAGATTTGTATACAACTGGGCCTCTTCTTGCAGACTGACGAGTTGCACATTGCTGGCCATTGTAAAGAATGCAGGTCTTTTATGTATATAGTCTATCATTATTATGTGTTTTTTGTGAAAACTGCACATTTGCAGCATTTATCAACCACCTGTTTTAAATAGACTGTTTTTACAGATCAGCCACAATATTAAAGCCACTGAAAAATTAAGTGAATGCCATTGATTATCATCACCGGGAATGATGTAGCTTTCAGTCTCCTATTCTGATTGAGTCTGCGGGACGTGCAGATCTGCAGAGGCCCCGACCCTGCTGCCAAATCCACAGTGCAAACCGCACTCCATCACCAGAGGTCGTGCATTCATCCCTCAACAGGTCAGAGCAGGCTATTGTTGTGCCTGAATTGGTGTCTAAGTGTAGACTGTTTACAGCTTATCTTATGACTAACTAGCAGAAAAGCCATGCAGTATGCTGTGATGCTCGTATCCTGGGCAAACAGCAGTTTACCTGAATATTCTGTATTCGTTTTTTTCTCCGGGGACATTGCTCATCGTTATTATACTTCCTTCTCCTGGCTACTTTAATCTGAGTGTTTTTCTAACAGGCTTCTAATCCATCACTTCAGCTGTCGAGCTTTAAATTGCCCATTTATGTTTGACTTTGAACTTGTGCAAGATTACACATTTCATATCCTGTAAGCTATTTACTGTCTTTTATTGATGGCCACTCCAGACCATCTTACTCATGTGAATGGAATTATCAGGCTAGTCACGGGATTAGAGCTGAAACTAGTGTCAGATTAACAGATACCCGTGCCGTCTGTAATGTACACATAAGCTGTCAGTACTGCTGCTATCACCTCACCCGCCCCAGCCTCAACCATCTATCCAAAGCTCAGAACCATGGATACGCGTACCATTAATGACATGATTTCCATTTACTCACACCAGTTGCTATTTTGATATTTAAGTGTTTAATTATTTTAATGTGTTTGCTATGAAACAGGCTATAATCTGCAAGGAAAATAATAGACGCTACTACTGATGTGCTTACACATGATGCTTGAATGCCTATCCCTTTAGCTGGCAACACATTTATGTACGTAAAATCCACAAATATATGACCTCTTCATTTGAGTTATAAATGGTATTTTTTTTTGCGATTAATTAATGGCAAGACTCTAAAACTGACAGTGTCACATGTTTTTGAGCACAACATCACATAATCATTCAATCAGTATTAGACTTTAATCTAAAAAAAACAAAAAAACAAGAGAAAAACAAAGATGAGGAGAGATAGAAACCGGGGGTGGCAGCAGACAGAGAGACAGAGGCGGTGATTTTGGAGGATGAGCATGAGGAAGAGAGGGATGAACGGATTAAGGTGGTCGATACTTTGGCTCCTCTCCCAGACTGAGAGATGACACTAAATCTGTTAATTCATTCCCCCTCTCTGCCCCTCCCTCACTCAAGTGATTGTTCTCCCCCCCCCACACACACACACATCATCCTCTTTCAGGATGACAATATTTTCATTCTTAATGTCACAAACACTCTGTACACTTTAGTACTAATTCCCTGAGTTAATAATGAACTTATTGATGATTCACAGTGAGATCTCAGACATTTTTGACAGTATGTACATTTTCAAGAAAAAATCTAAGAATGTTTGAATATTTTTATTTTAGTTGGACATTTAGAGGCGTATTCAGTCTAGGTGCAACTTTTAAACACAAATTATTTCAGAGCTAATCTGGTTAGTCATGTGGGCTTGGGTTTGAGCGATCTTTCTTTCGGGTATAGCTGTATCTCTTAACAAGTCTGATAACTGGGTCTTATATTAAACCGCATAATCTTACTTTTATTGCCATCTGGGTTTTTGTGTGTGATTGTTGTGCAGCAGTACGCCAGTATTGTACTGCATGCCTCCTTCATGTAGTTCACATGTACCATAGAGCCTAATCCTGTGGCATGGAATTGGTGACATTGTGCTTCAGGTGCATTAACTCTTTAGCTCTGCTGGTATAGCATATATACACTAACCAGACACTTTATTAAGTACACATGTTCAACTGATTGTTAACACAAATATTTAATTAGCCAATCACATGGCAGCAACTCAATGCATTTAGGTGTGTAGACGTGGTTAGGACAACCCACTCAAGTTCAAACTGAGCATCAAAAAGGTTAAGAAAGGTGATATAAAGACAATGAATGTGGTGTGGTTGTTGGTGCCAGATGGTTTGGTCGGAGTAGTTCAGAAACTGCTGATCTACTGGGATTTTCTTGCACAAAGAATGGTCTGAAAAAAAAAATCCAGTTATAAGCAGTTAGCAGCAGTTCTTTGGGCCAAAGTGCCTTGTTAATACCAGAGTTCAGAGGAGAACGGGGAGACTGCTTTGACCTGATAGAAAGACATCAGTAAAGCAAATAACCACTTGTTACAACCAAGGTATGAAGAAGAGCATCTTTAAAGCCATAACACATTGAATCTTGAAGCAGATAAGCTACAGCAGCAGAAGATCACACCTCATGCCTCTTCTCTCATCTAAGAACAGGAAACTGAGGCTACAATTCCCTTCGGCTCACCAAAATTGGACCATTGAAGATTCGACAACAGCTGGCAAAACATGCTCTGGTCGGGTGAATCAGAATTTGACATAAATAACATGAAAGCTTGGATCCATCCTGCCTTGTGTCTGTGGTGTAGGCCAGTGGTGTAGCGGTGCGGACGACATTTTCTTGACACACTCTGGCGTTGTTTAAATGCCACAGCCTAACAGCATTGTTACTGTCCACGTCCATTCTTTTATGACCACACTGTGCCCATCTTCTCATGGCTGTTTCCAGAAGAATAACGTGCCATATGACCAAACTCATCTCAAACTGGTTTCTGGAACATGACAGTGAGTTCCCTGCACTCAAATGGCCCCCACAGTCACTAGATCTCAATCCAACAAAGCGCGGTTGGAATGTGGAGAAACAAAAAATCTGCATCATGGATGTCTAACTGACACATGATGGTATTACTCCTTAAATCTCCAAGTAATGTTTCCAGCACTTTGTTCAGTCTATACCACAAATAATTTATGGAGCTCTGAAGGCAAAAGGGGTCCAACCCAGTACGAGCAAGATGTTGCTTATAAAGTATGCAATGTGCACGAATGAAAAATGATATCTGAACTGTCTTAAAATTGTATATCTTCAACATGTCAACATCTTTCCTTTTTTTGCTATGCTGAGCCAGCACATTTATTAGCCTGTATGTGTGACAGGGGTGCAGGAAGCACTAACAAATTTCAGGCCCCAAATTTGGGTTTGTCTAATGGTTTAAAATGATCCCAGTGTCGAACAGAATAAACTGCCTTACCTGCAGACACTTAAAAATAGATGCAGCTACACATCAGTGAGTACCTGGTTAAGTAAGCAGTTTAATGAACAGGCCAAGGCTCACCATTTAGAATTTCTACTAATTGGAGCAACAGTGAGATCTAATTACAGAGTTTTGATTCTATTCACGTTTCCCCTCAGGATACATTTTATCGTTTTATTGCCAAATTTTGCAAAAAAACATTCCCATCACTTAGTATGCTTACAACTCTTTTAAACTCTTGCTCTTCTTCTGTGTTTTTTTCTGACTTCAGATATTATAGCCCACTTTTAACAAGAAGCTGCCAAGTCCTTCTTTAAAACTGTAATTACATAACAGAATTACATAATGCCGATTAGTAGTGAGCAGTACCTCTGTAGGTTATGTTTGTTAGCTGCTACAAACCTGACGTTGTTTGAGCCACACCATC
Organism: Bujurquina vittata; assembly: GCA_015106715.1. Lineage (NCBI taxonomy): Eukaryota > Metazoa > Chordata > Actinopteri > Cichliformes > Cichlidae > Bujurquina > Bujurquina vittata. The sequence goes on along the minus strand of VUQK01022970.1, from coordinate 3,860 downwards.
TGAAAAACAAGCTCTTGGGCTGAAAGGTGACTCCAAAGGCAGTAGCCTCTGTCACCCATTAGGGAGGCAGTTCCCATGACAACCTAGCAGAACAGCTCACTTTTGACCTTTGCAGACATGGTTGTAATTACATTAAATTACACTGCATCTTATGATTGCCTGTGTTCATGAGTCACTTCCCATGCAGCAACAGCTCACAGAGCACAGAGGCATTAGTTTTAACAGGCAATGTAGGAAAAAAAGGGAGTTTTAAAGTTTTATTCGACACTTTTAATAAGTTCAGAAGCTTTACTCATACAGGCTGGATCCCTCTTCAGCCCAGAAGGAAGAGCTGAGTATTTCAATTTAAAATGGGAGCAGTTTTCAGGGTTTCATATGAACACATTCATGCACATTTCTTTGGATTGTCTGCATCCTTTTTTTTTCACTTATCTTTCTCTTCTACCCACACATGTTCTCTCTCTAGCTCCTCTCTTCCCCTCGGCCTTTATATGATCATCATGTTGCTTGGTAACAAGCAGAAGAATGATGAGGAGAAGTAGGATGTGTTCACATCAGCTGTAAGAAACACAGTGAACTACAGTCACCATAACTGTAGCCATGAAACTTATCACAGTGTGCTTCACTTCAGAGATGAAGTGTGACAGTGAAAAACTTTTTTTTACTTTTTGTTACTTTTTGGTTCATTTTGGGACAGGAAAAATTTTGTTTTGTGTTTATTTTTATTTATCACCTATGTGTAGTTTTGTTTTGGTCTAATTAAACCTCTCTCAAAGCAAAATCTACTTGTTTAAGTCAAGACAGTCATTTGGTTTCTATTAATAGAAAACTGGAAAAACACTGGCTGGTCTGATGAGTCTCAATTCAATTCAATTCAATTTTATAGCACCAAATCACACCTAAATGAGCTTTATATTTTAAGATGAAGACCCTACAATAATACAGAGAAAACCCTAACAACCAGACAAACCTCCTATGCGCAACAACTTGGAGAGAGTGGGAAGGAAAAACTTCCTTTTTACAGGAAGAAACCCCCAACAGAACCAGACTCACAGAGGGACATCCATCTGTCATGACTGGTTTGGGGTGAAGAGAGTAGACAGGACAAAAGACACAGTGTGCAAGAACCACACTGTGTCTTTTGTCTGCTGCAACATTGAGATGGTAGGGCCAGAATTTGGTGTGAATAACATGAAAGCATGGATCATCCTGTTTCATATCAAATTCCCTAACTGATGCTGTAACAGGGGGATTTGCCTGGCACACTTGACACACTTAGGACTAACTGAACACCATTTCCACATCCTACCTGGGTATTATTGCTGACCATGTCCATCCCTTTATGACCACATTGTACCCATCTTCTGATGGCTGCTTTCAATTGGATGATGTACCATGTCAAAACTGTCAGATCATCTCAAATTGGCCATTTGTGAACTCTGCACTCAAATGGCCTTCACAGTCACCGGATCTCAGTCGACCTCACAAAGGTGGAAGAAGATTAGCGTCAAGGATGTGCAGCTGACAAATCTGCAGCTGTCCAAAATCATTGAGGAATGTTTCAAGCACCATGTTGAATTTATGCCGCAAAGAATTAAGGCAGCTCTGAAACCAAAAGGGGGTCCCACCCAGTACTAACCCACTGCACCTAATAAAGTGAGTGTACTCTAAAAATCTGCAATTAATGTAGAATATTTCTTAAGGCATATATTTAATTTTAAAGGACGTCTGTGCAAGGAATGGTCGAATAACAACCACATACAATAGAGCAATAATTCTTTTTGCATAGAAAACCAGAGAATTTACACTTACATATCACACATGCAGAAATTGTGTAAAAAGTGCAAACAACAAAATATACCCCCTGTGCTTTACTGATTTCATGAGCATGTACAGCTGTGGCATTTCTGTATCTAGCTAAATAGTACAAAAAATATTTTCCATTTGTTTGTGTGATAGTGCACTTTTAGCTACTTTCTGTAGTTACTATGGCTTTCTTTCAAACATGTTATTAAGATTAGGGTTATGTAGATTCTATCAATGTATATTAACTTAAAATATTCCACACGATGATACTACAGCATGTATAATTGTGAAGATATGGTCTGACAGACTTGTTTTATTATAGGTCATAAAGGGTTAATGATGGCAATCAGACTTTTGTTTTCAAAACATTTTATTCCTAAAATCATGGCAAAAATACTAAAATAAATAAAAAAATACTATAAAAAACTTTTTTTCTGGTTGTTTAACCTGGCTTTATCCAGCATTTAAATAAATATCCAAATGATTCCATAATTATACAGATAATACCTGCTAGCATCTCACACGCCGCTGTTATGCATTGGATTGTCTCAGGGGCATCTCTGCACAGCCTGCACCTGGGGTCTTGCCTGGTGCGGTAAACCCCCAGCATCTATTGATCTTGTGCTCAGAGCTTGTTTCTGTGCTACCATGATTAGTGCCTCTGTGCTATCCTTCAGCTCAGCTTTGTCCAGCCATTGGTAGGATTTTTCAGTATTAACCACTTCTTCTATCTGCCTGTGGTACATGCCATGCAGGGGTCTGTCTCTCCATGATGGTTCCTGTTCTTGTTTCTCTTCTTTATCGGGTTTCTGCAGCCTGAGGTATTCAGTAAGCACATGATCCTTTTTGGCCAGCTTCCTGATGTACTCCTAGATGTTTGTTGTTTCATCCAGGATAGCGGTTCTGACTCTAGGTCTCAGCCTCCTTCCTTCCGCATGGTGTACAATCTACCAGGTGCTGGTTCCTTGTCTTGATGTCAGTGGCTTCTATCTCCTCCTTTGGCCAGCTTATTATCCCAGCAGGGTATCTGATGATGGATGTTGATTGCCTGGATCTTGTTTTCCCCATTCAGCTGACTCTTCAGGACTTGTCTTACTCTCTGCAGGCACTTGGCAGTTGCAGCTTTCCTAGCAGCTGCTTCAAGGTTCCCATTTGCCTGTGGGATTTCAAGGTACTTGTAGCTGTCCTCAGTGTCTGCAATGTGGCCTTCCGGTAGTGCAATCCCCTTAGTTCTGACTACCTTCCCTCTCTTTGTTACCATCTGACTACACTTCTCCAGTTCAAATGAGATTCTGATGTCTTTGATCTAGATCCTCGTGGTGTGGATCAGTGCTGCTGATCCTGAACCTGCTGAGGCAGGTTATTGGTCAGTAGTTGGATGGGACTGGTCCTTTCTCTGGATTTATGGGGATCATGACTGTTTGGCCTTCAGTTAGCCATTTCGGGGCCATCTCAACAGCTGGTTCATTTGTGCTGCCAGGCGCTAATGGTCTGCAGTTAGCTTCTTTAGGCAATGTCAGGGCATTGTGCTGTGCAACACTTCATATCTGAGACTCTTTCTCAGATATCTGCCACTGTGATGGTTACCTGTTATGGAGGTTGCTGTGGTCTGCTCTTAGTTCCACTAGCCACTTGCTCTTATGTGATGCTCTTCCAGTATTGCTCCATCTCCAGCTTCAGTGGGGCTGTTCTCATATTGTTGCCTTGCCACTGAGGGTATACCTTGGATGGTTATCAACTCCTGGCTTCTATGTCTATGCCAGAGGCCTTCAAAATGACCTCCAACAAGCCATAATTGGAAAAGTCTCTGACCAAACAATCAGAAACAGATTTCATGAGGGTGGGCTGAGAGTCTGACATCCTCTTGTGGGCCCTGTGCTCACTGCCCAGCACCATGGAGCCCAACTGGCATTAGATCAGAGGCGATTGCTCTAAGACTGGAAGGGAAGCTCAGCTTCCCCTAAAATGTCAAAAAATAAGTGATCAACTATATACTCTTGTGTGTACTTGTCATTGACTAAATATGCGCTACAACGCGCTCAACCTTTGTTGAG
>VUQK01022966.1:0-11202 GCA_015106715.1 Bujurquina vittata | reverse complement strand
GGGGGGGGGTGGGGGTTGGGGGGGGGGTGGTTGGTGGTTGTGTTTGTGTGGGGGGGGGGGGGGCACTTCGGGGGGTTGAAAATCTGCCAAGTTTCCAACACTGAACTTAGCAGTGTTGGAAACACTGAGTCCAGTTGTTTTTCCGGGTTTGTTCCCGCTGTCTACACTAACCTTGCGAGAACTGCCACCCAGGCTACTGCAGGTGTCAGTTCTTACGAGGCTACTGACAGAATTCAGTTTGGAGTGGCAGGAATGATTTTTCAAAGTTTTTATATTAAAATACAGGAAATCTATGTGAAAATAATAACACGGCGGGACAGAGGGGTAAAATAAGGGCATTTCCAGGCCAAAACGGGAGACTTGACAGGTATGCATTTTAAATAACCTTATGCTAAATGTAGAAGCTGATAGTTAAAAAAGTGCCATTTCATAATTATGTGATTCATTATATGTGTGTGTATGTGTGTGTGTGTGTGTGTGTGTGTTTAATGGATAATGTCAAAACAAAGGCATTTGAAACCATTAATCACGTTTTTCTATGATGAATCGCACTTTAGATACTGCTTAACTGTGCGGCACTGCACATCGCGCATTATGAGCACTGCACGTTACACTCCAAACAACGAAAAATATGAAACGATGTTCACGCATCACTGAATATGAGAAAATAACATCCGAAAAACAAGTAAATTGCGACTTAAAAGTGTGGTGCATTGTGCCTCACAATATCAAAGATGCACGTTCCTCTACAATTCATGACACGCATGAAAATGCTACAAAAATCCATCCATCCATTTTCTTCCTTCTATCTGGGGCGTGGAGCCCAAACCTCCCTTCTAGCCCGGCCTCCTCCTCCAGCTTACCCCTGGCTTCAGCTTCTACGCAAGTTGCCGATGTGGCTGCGCTTATACCTGTGCAGGTGCATTGCGTGGGTTAATTTCCCTTCAGTCGTGTCCCGGTGTTTTACATGCGGTTTTGGATGACAGAAACATAAAATCCATAAAATTATAGCTGCTTTTACAGACCAACTGTTCAACTTGTGTTTCAAGAATCATATTCTGAATTACACATTTCTCTTGATGCATTTAGTGCATTGTAAGCAATATAATCTCCCTAAAAACAACTGCAATGCTAAAAAGATGCATCAGCAAACAAAGTCAGACACAAGCAGAATAATTATGTTCTGAAAAAGAATTTCACCTGTTGCTGCAGAAGCTTGACAGATGATTCTAGGAAATACTGAAAGGACCTTTGAAGTGTGGATTTGAGGCCTCTATATGAATTCTGTTTCTCTTCTTAAGAACAGAAGTACCTTTGCCTTGAACTAAAGGCTTTCTACTGTGTGGCCTGACGTCCCTAACTGAGTTCAGGACTGATGATAAATTTCCCCTCTTTTGATGATCAAAGTGAAAAGGAGCTACACTGACAAGTAAAACTTCAAAATCAAGTATACTGCCAGACAGAAACCATGCTGGAGCTTCTTCCTTCTACTGTAAGACATTCGGATAAGGTTTTAAAACGCAGATGCAAACATGTTTAAGCAGATTTGCTGGCTTAACATCATGTTCTCATCTGCATCCAATTAGGTTTACTGCTATTGAGATTTGCCGCTTGTATGACATAAAATTCACCTCCAACAATACAAAGTTTTTTTTGTTTGATTTTTTATATATTAAACAGACTTGTGGATTTAAAATTCCACCACTAATCTTGGTAATTTTTTTGCATTCAGCTACTTTACTTTTGTTCCCCTTAAGTGTAAACATGTCTCCACGGAGCATCCTGTATCTGATTTTTCTCTCTTGTACAAAAATGTAAAAACACAAACCTCTTATCAAAGAACCAAATAGAGTTTCTTCCACGTGACTGTTTTAGTTGCAACGTACATTATATTCCGTGTCTACTGTAACACAAGATACGCAGGTTTATTCTTTGGGTGACATGAATAGACATGAACGTGACATTTTGGAAAATTTTACTGAACGCAGGGTCCTGGCTAAGGGTAAACCGTTAACAGGACAAATATTTGGACATTTCTTCATGGCCTTATGAATTGCATCCAGTCTGAGAACGTCAACGCAGAACAGCTGCCTATAAAGTCAAAGTGATTACTTCACACGGTATCCATCACTAACTTATTGGCAGCAGGTAACAACTCAGCATAGCCTTTATAATATAAAACTCTACTAAACACCGTGTTTATGATATAAAACACTAAAATTACGTTCACCAGCCAAAAATAATTATATTCAGAGCTTAAACTCAGTAATTGATTTAAAAGAATTAGAATGTTTCACTTAAAGCCCAGAGTTTTGGAATATTTTGACAAAACCGTCCACTGACAAACGATGTGATTTTAAGTTGAGCGGTGTAGTTGCCGCTAGCATGTTAGCCCCAAACTTAAACTCACCTGTCCAAATTCTGCTGCATGGGAACTGCGCTCTCTTCCGCCATTATCACGGAGGCCAAAAAAGGTTCAAATGCTGTCTTGTTGGTATAAATTAACTGCGTTACAGATAAAACATTTAAAAAATGCGTTAATTTGCTGCAGCTAAGGTCGACGTAAAAAAAAAAACACTTGCTAGCAAGTTAGCTGATAAACTAATGCTAACAGGCTACATAGGCCTTCGTCTAGATACGGCGCGTAACCTGCAAACGAACCCGCTGTTTACCAAAAACTATTCCTCCTCCTTCATCGCAGTCTAAATAACACTTATCTGCGGTCAGTGTGCTACTTCGGGCAAAAAGCTTTTTTACATTTGCCACGGCACAGTTTGGCGTGACCGTTTGACTCCATTGACAGGCTGTATCTGAGGTAAAGCAAAAATATCACGTCTGTGCGTGTTTGCGTAATCAAAACAAAGACCCCACCGCAAAGGGCAGCATGGGAAATTGAGTTTCACAGTGTCTCCTTTTTTAAACTTTTTTTAAAATCCTCAAATAACACCTCTGAATTCACCCCAGATTTGCGACGAAAGAATATTAGATCTCTGTAGCTATGAGTAGGATGCGCGTATGACTACAAAACAGGGTTTCGTCTTTGTGATTGGAATGAATCTCGTTTGCGCATGGGTATGTGTAAGAGCGAGACCCATGACAAATGTAATAATGTGACAAATGTAGCCTAAATGAGGTTATGTGACTGCATGTCAACAGCTCAAATATATTTGAGAAAGACATTTTGCTATATTTTTTGCAATATTACTGTCTATATTATACTGTACATAATGTATATAGTTTATTTTATTGTATTTTATTTTGTACATACCGTATTGTATTTTCTTATTTATTTTATCTTTTTTAATACTTTCTTATTGTGTCTGCTCATAGTTTTTATTGTATATATATTTTCTTTATACAATTGCTTCCGCAATTATATGGATTTTTTAGAAAGCATAGTTACAATAAATTGATTCAAACTTCGATACACAGACACATTTGCTGACCAGCCACTTTACCGCCCGAAACTACAATTCCCAGCAGCCTGCTCGCCAGCTTCCATGCGCCGCAGTCAATCAGCTGTTCAAGCAACTGCTGACTACCTCGGCACAAGGGTAGCTCGTTTGTCATATCTAAACCTAGACGAGGCAAACTGAAATATCTTTATTTACAGAGTCCCCAAAAGGTGAACGATAAAGGTAAATTCAAACTTCATGTTAGGCAAAGAGAAAACCAGGCTGTGTGTGCATGCTGTTTTGTCGTTTTGTGTGGAGGAGGCGGGGGTGAGGGGGCGCATGTGGATTATAGAGAGGGATTTCAAGGCAAGACAGCTTCATGAAATGCATATCGGGTGTCTCGATGAGCGCGATAAACAGGCAGCTGAAGGGTCAGGTTTTGCCAGTGTGTGTGGTAAAAGGCCGGTGAGGTGAGCCACTGTACAGGCTGCTGATTGTGCTGCTTTGATGACCTTGGAAGCGGAGCTCTTGGAGGAGAAAACACGGATTAACTGGTGGGGTGTGTGTGTGAGTGTGTGTGTCACGAAGGCTATTGCGATTAAACATGAAATTCCAACTTGCACTGCTGCCATCACGGAGCTGAAATTATGTGGTATGTCAGTCTACAGACTGTTATTGAAAGGCCTGTGTGTAGACTGTATATTAGCTCTCTGCAGACAGTTTCTGACCAACAGACCAGAGGAGCCTGAGAATGATTTGACACTGAAGTGTCATATCCCATAGTTGCGCCTTATGCTCCAGCTGACAAAATATAGTCAGCCGCTCAGTTGCCTTGCAATGATCACGAGTATTCTGGTCTGGTGTTTAAAATTTCAGATTGCCCTGCTGCTCATTGTTGAATTTAACAGGTCCATATGGCACTTAAACATAAATTTGAAGTCGGGATAATCGTGCAGGTCGTGTATGTTAACTGGTTTTTTGCAAGGCGTTGTCTCCAAATGCAAAGAGGGAATCATTTTGCATGAAAGGCAAAGGCTTTTAGTCTGGATAGGGTAGAGTTTCAGTTAAACACCAGTCATAGTTTAAAAGTTACTGCCTGAAAATGCATTGTACATATTATATTATGTAAATGCCAACCCGTGGCTGTGTCAATGCGGACCTCGGGCAGAGTCCCTCCTTGCGCTGTATAAAATGCCTTCTGGGCTTCTAAAACAGGTGCTATTATTTCTTTAGGAACATTATTAAAAACTCATTTGGTCAGTCAACTTCATCATCTTGATCGTATAAATCGTATAAATGATCGTATATTCCGTATGTTTGTTTGTTTTTTTATTATAGGGAGCTTTTTATGACAGCCTGTTAAATTGGTTCAGGTGCGTCACCTAATTTCTGCTGCGTAAAGAAAGACCGTGTGCGCCTTTTTTGGAAGTTATTTTAAAAAGCTCTGTGGTTGTGTGTGTCCAGGTCAAGGTATAACTGCCTTTAACCTTGCTGAAGGACAGCTGTATTTACTGACGTATGTAAATGAACATAGGGGAGGTCCTAGAGCAAAAACACGCACACAGGCACACACTGAATCAGTTTCACGTTGCAGCTCCGGAGTTCCTGTGTGGAAGGGAAAAACGAGACGTGGCGAAATCTGGTGAATATCTGCTGCCATATGCTCCGTGTTTAATTTGTGGGATTTTCTGAATAATTCTGCTCTTGGGAAGTGGGTTTTTCCTCTTTTTCTTCTTCTTTTCGGCTAAATGGGTGATCACGCATTCGCTTTGCAGTTGCCTGGTCCTTCTAACATCATATCCTTGTCGGAGTTGTCCCAGTTCATCAGATACTACGGCAGCCCAGCGAGCCCGGTGCACGAGCTCCTAAATTACAACAATAATAATAATAATACCTCCTTATATCTTTTTCCCCCTGTTGCAGCTCAGCAAACCATGCAGGATGATTTACTGATGGACAAAAACAAAGCCCAGCCTCACCATCAGCAAGATCCGACGCAAGTAGACCCTCCTCCCTCCACACCGACCCCTTCATCGGAGCCCACTTCTTCATCCGAGTCAGAGAGTCCGTCGACCGGGAACAACCAAGCGGCTTCAGCGCTGAGCAGCGGCTGCAAGGACAAAGTACTGATGGAGTCGCCGATCCTACCCGGTTTGAGCTTCCACCACCAGCCGCAGGAGACCGGCGGCCCCCTTTCCTCCCCTTCCTCATCGTTTGGGAGCACTTGGTCCACTGGAACCACAAATGCTGTGGACGATAGCTTGTTCCAGGGAATACCCTCTGTGAACGGGACTATGCTTTTCCAGAACTTCCCCCACCACATCAACCCGGTATTCGGGGGTAATTTCTCCCCGCAAATCGGTCTAGCTCCCCAGTCGCAACAGCATCAGCAGCAAGCCCAACAGCAGCAACAGCAGCCCCAGCAGAGGAGATCCCCCGTCAGCCCCAACCAAGGCCCGTTCCCACAGAGAAACGCTTATCAGACCATCATGAATAACAGCAAGGGGACCTCGTCATCCTCCTCCGCGTCGTCGTCTGCTTGGAATAATCACCAAAACGCAGCGTGGAGCACAGCCTCGAACCCCTGGAGCGGGCTGCAGGCTGGCAGGGACCCACGCAGAGCGGTGGGCGTCGGGGTAGGGGTCGGGGTTGGAGTCGGCGTCGGAGTGCCGTCACCCCTGAACCCAATCTCCCCAATGAAAAAGCCCTATACCAGCAATGTTATAGCACCCCCAAAATTCCCACGACCCGGTCCCCTCGCCCCCAAACCCTGGATGGAGGACAGCGCATTCAGGACTGACAACAGCAACAACATACTGCCTTTCCAGGTAAACACTTACTCAGTATAAGAGAAGGCCCAGCAGGCCTAGGCTTTATGTTTCAGCCTGTGTTTGCACTGGCACTATATAAGCCGTGTGAGGGTATATTTATGCATCTATTTATACCATCACTGCCTGAGACAGAACAACAGCAAAGTTGGCGGTAGATCAGCTTCAGCTCATCAGCACTATGAGGTTCTTAAAAGTTTTATTTAGCAACTATAGTGAAAGTTTTTCGTTTGGATTGTTCTTTAAATTACCACATGGATCATAAACATGGTCATATTTTCAGCTGATTGTTATAGTCATACAATATCTATTTTAAATGTGTGCAGTTTTTAAGCACTCGTGCAGTTTACTTGAAAGTCGGGTTTTGCCGGCTTGAATGCCGGGAGGTTGTGTTGTTTAGGACAAAAATAAAATACAACTGTGACCTTGACGTATTAATCATTCGTCATGACTTGGTTATGCAGTCAAAAAGAATCACACCAAGTCAGTGCTAGAAATAGTCACTGAGCACGATTCATTGGATTTAATGGTTAATTTCCCTGCGCCAGCTCACGCTCCGTGGGGTTTAGGATACACGACGCGTTCAAGTGCTCCCCGTTACCCCCTTATTCAGGTTTACAACACCTGCGTAGGTCTACAGTAGGTCGTGCCCTTTTGATTACAACTTTATTTTTTCATTCATTTTTTTCAGTAATAGTAATATGGTCCATAGTATAAAATAAAATAAAAATATATTTAAAACATCCGTAAACTTCAAAATGCATGAATTGAACAAGTGGCATGTTTTGTATAAGTTACTGAAGACTATATAATAACACGACTAATGCATGTTACAACACTGGGTTGTATTATGTTTGGGGAAAAATGTCATTACTCATAGTTATCGTTTAAGCTTTCTTCGTTTCTTTTGCTTTCAAGTACTATCATTTCTGACAGTACTTGAAGGCAACATTAACACAAGGATTTGATTGGCTTATCATGTACTAGTAGGTGGGATGAAAACGACGCACAAGTCCAACCCGGAAGACAGTGGACAGTTCCTTTTAGCAAGGGTATTGATGTTATTCAGGAGCAAAAATAATTAGTTTTTATGTTCAGAAAGAAAACATTAAGCAAATTGGCATTAAAATAAGATACCCTAAATAATTTAATTTTTAAAAAGTATTACAAATACAACATAGTAATCAGCTTCAGCCACTGAGTGACAGAGAAAAGGACAACCCTCGGCATTATTCACAGAATTTTAAAAGCCTGCATGAAGACTTATCAACTGCACTTTTGGCTTTAACATGAAATGTTCCACACTAACATGTTAACAGTGTTGTTTTCCGTCACTGTATGTGTGAAAACTAGAGAGCAGGTCCTCTTTGAGAATGCCTTAATTAACATGTCTGCTGGAAGAGTAGACATTAGCAGTCCAAATACTGCATGGGCTTCTCACACGACCAGCCACGTGTCTGCTCTATGTTTGCTCTCTTACAAATAAGATAACTTAAAAAAATGTAATATTATGAATATTATATATTAATATTATCAATATTTATTATTATTTGCATATATATTTCCATATGTATTACACGTTTTTAGTTTAAGCCAAAATGTAAATTGTCTATTTACATATGTTTATTTACACATTATGTAAATAGACATAATGTGCATATTTTTCAGTCAAACATATATGAAAGAAGTAAAACACGTTTTAAAGCTGGGTGAGATGTATTTAAAACATTGAATTTGCCTGACTTGACTGACACACATGTATCACATGTTTATTATGGTAAATCAATGAAATTCAAATGGATGCAAAAGCCACTGGTTTACTTAAAAAAAAGGATTCCAACACCTACACCCAGCTAGTTTAGGAGAGAGCCAGTGCAGAAGCCTCCAAACATCATTACACGGATAACTGAAAAGGTCACAGAATTCCATTTTTTTTCTTCCTCTATTAATATTTATATAAGATTCCCACAATTGGACAAAATCTTCATGCTTGTCCTTAGCAATTTAAGTTAGTCTCTCCAAACCAATACAACATAAAAAGCTTCCATATCTTCAATGATGGTGCATCAATACTCTTCCAACACAGGAAGTTCTTGCCCTGAAGGAGTGGTGCAGATGGTGAATGTTAAGGATTCATGAAACACTTGTTTTTATTTATTGCTGTTTCTAAAAATCTGTAAATCATATTAATCACAGTCTAGTTTCAAAATCCAAGCGAGCAAAGACCGATAAACTTTGGAAACGACCAATACTATGGTCCTGCCTGTGATCAGATAAATGTTACGCCCGGTTATGAGCTGCAACCACCTATTTGGTATTTGGTATTTATTATTGCATCGCAAAAGATGTAAAAATTTTACGCAAGACGCAACTTTGTAGCAAGCAGACAGACACAAACTCATAAGTATTTGCACAATAAGGCTGTTTGACTCAGAAAAGTAGCCACAGATGTACAGCATGATAGCTTTTGCAGATGATGATAATTTTCATATGCATTTTTTTTTTTCTGGGCTTAGAGAGAGAGAATGAAGCGCAAAATGGTAACCTGTTACTTCAGAGGGGACTACGAGTGCAGATGAAATGAGACTCGACACAGGGTGAAATTCCAGTCGGCTTGAAACGTATAGGCTTTTCATGAGATAGTGATTGTGTTTGTCATTCCGACTCTCTAGGCTTTTTTATTCAGTTCCCTCTGCCGAGAGCCTGTATCTTAGCTCTCTTGACTTGGCTGGATTACAGCTGGAGTTATCACCAGGAGACAAGGTCAGGGGCCGCATGTCACACTGTATGGAGTGGTCTGTTTACTTAAGTGAGACTCGGGAAGACCGCAGAGATGAAGCCTTGTACTTTCATGTGGTGCCAGATAAATCATTAGGGTAGTGACTTATGTATAGCTAATTCATACTAGTTCTACTTGAATGTTTTGATATTATTTGTAATATCTCATTGCCATGATAGAACTATTATGATCAAGGTTTCTCTTTAGGAAACAAAACTAAAATGTTTACAGCTCATGGCTCAAGGACAAACCTTTCTCCCTCATGGGAAAATGATCATGTGGGTTGTCCCTTAATGACTAAGCGTATATGTACAGAGAAAGCATCTTTTTGTCTGTAATTTTTTCTTTTTTCAGCTATTTTAAGATATTTTGTATTCAGACAGGCTCATTGCTCTTTGATGTGTTTGGTTCACACTTAGCTGCTTAGCAATAACGCCATAATTGGAGAGGAGTTATCACCAGGATGCAAGGTCAGAGTGCCACATGTCAGCTGGCCTGTTTACTAAAGTGAAACTCAGGGAAATTGCTGCATGAGCAGCAGGCAGGGTACACACCCTGTGCACCACGTGGACAGCTGGTGACAGGTATACTTGCTGTCATAGTTTAGATCTCCCCCAGTGTTCCTTAAATGACCCTGATGAAATGCAGGCTGAAGGTTCAGTCACGTGTGCGCTGATCTGTGCTCATATTCGCCTGACACTGACTGCCGCTTGAAGGCAGAGGAATGCGTGGAATTCAACTTAAAATGTCAGTGTGAGCCCTGAGATGCATGTTCACATGATCTTCCTGGGCGATACCTGGCCTTCTGCGATTGTAATCGCATCAGATTTAGAAAGACGTTAGCAGACAGACTTACAGGTGGAATCTCACATTCAAATGTACCTGAATGGTCAAAAATACGATGCTGTGATAGGATACCACAATTGCAAAGCCAGTTCATGCACTGCATTGCATGAACTTGCTGCTTACCATAATTTACTTGGCACATCTACTTGCTCATCTGTGATGCTACTCTTCTACATGAGCTGCAGACAGATAGTTAATGAATTTAATATGCCTACAAACAGAAAAATGTGTTGCTCCACAGCTGCAGATTCTGGAAAACTATTGAATTCAATCATCCCTAAATCAGTAGAGGGAAGTCTCATTATAATGTTTAAGAGAAATTGCACAGTAGGAGCCTGTAATTTAATGATCATACTGAGACGCTCTGTTTCTATTTATTTATTTATTTATTTGTCTTTGGGGCTTTTCTCATTGGGGCTTTTCTGTTGTAGAGAAGGTTTTGTGGAGGTCACAATAATGATTAACATGTAAAACCTTTTAAACATTTCAGCAGTGAAAAGCTATTAATGATAAATCTCTTTCTGAACTTTACCGGCACTTAACGTTATAAGCGCTCTTCATTTATTAAAAAACAGGTAGTCGTGCAGTCTTTTCCTTATTGTGATCTCCCTCGTAAATGCCCTTTTAACTTGTTTGGGGGTCATGAGGAAAGATGAACTGCAGTGTAGTCAACACAGATGAACTCGAACCTTCGTTCTACACTCAGAACTCATTCTTGAAAGCATTATGCGAGTGCCCTGTTTGCGATTTTAGTACATAATATATCTCTTCAGATCACCTAACTGTAGTGAGTTCTCCGACCACCTATGCATCACCGTGTCCATGCATTTGTGTCAGAGAGGAGGGGTGGGAGTGGAAACTAAAAGCTAAGCATTTTAAGTGTTTACAGTTTGTACCAAGTGGGCAGATTTTTATCTGTGTGGCGCTGTCGGGTCCAGAGTGGGGGGAATAACACTTTTGAATGCTCAGCCGAATGGGCAACAATAGCTCTGGTGTGCAAACAATGTGGCCCGAGCTCAGGCAGCGGACACAGGACACAGCTGCCAAGGCTGCGGCACTCCAGCTCCAGTTAGGCGCTTTCGGGCCTTACCTTTGGCACACATGTTGCTCTCATGAATTCATTCACACCCGCTGGGAATCCATAGACTTCATCAGCAGGGAGCGGTTTAACCTTGAGGTGTCTGATGTAGTATCAACCTTACTGCTTGGACTCGAGTAGAGGAGCCTGAATTGTAAACTGTGAAAAATTGAGAGGTTTAGTAAACAAGCAGACAGAAATGCACACCAAATGAAACTCAAAGGTTCTCAGTGCCTCGTGACAGCTGCAGCGCCCAACATTAACTCTTGATGGAAG
>VUQK01022962.1:0-16425 GCA_015106715.1 Bujurquina vittata | reverse complement strand
GTAAAAATTAATATGAAAAAAAAATGATGGGTGTTTTGTTTTTTTTTTTTTTTTTTTTTACACATTCAGAAATCCCTCAAGAGTGGAGAGGACGGTTTGTTTCATGTGTTTTTCTTCTGCTCCAAATCATGTCTAATTGCAAAAGTGATCTGCTCTCTCAATCACCTAATTGCCTGGAAAATGTGAAATAGTGATTCTAGTAGGAGACAGACGTGTTGCAAGTGTGGTGGTGATTTCTCAATTAACATGTGTGCAAATGCAGAAACTCGTCGAGGTGCAAGCGCATCACCCCCGCCACATACCAGCATGCCAACTGCCAGCATGCTCACATTACCGTTCTGTAAACCCAAACACACACAAATGCATCCACTCTTGTGTGGATTTACCAAAAATAAAGTTTGATAGCCTTTTTTTCTCACCTCTTTTTAATAATTCAACATCGACATGGTGACAGACACACAAAGCAGACCCCGACGGCCCTGTGAGATGTATATCATGTTGAATATCCACACTGACTGTTTTCCGGAGACTGTAAGGGGTTGTGGATAATGGATGGATGGGCTTTAACACGAGACAGGGCTTTAGATCACAAGAAGACAGCACAGAAACTCATTCAGGCTCCAGTGAATTCCTGCCCCCTCCCTCCCGAGGTGAAGGGATGGTTAAAATAATCTTTAAATCAGGAGTTCTGCTGGGAGATGGACAGATAAAAAGCTAGTGGAAGAGAGATGCGTGGTAATAAATAGAGGGAGGAAACAGTTCAACAAAAGTGAGGGAATGAGAGAGAAGAGGGTTAGATGGCAGATAGGGATGGGAAGATGGCGAGACAACAAGATTAAGGCAGAGAGAAATCAGAGGAGGAGCAGGAGAAAGGGCCGGCATGGGGGAAATGAAAGCTAAAGAAAGGGGAAAAATAAGGAAAGAAACACGGGAGATGAAATGAAAGGCAGAGAGGTTCAGAGGACCTGCACATTTGCCGATTATATTAAAAATGACATTGGCACTCGTTCAAGCTGGTGGACAGTAAGCAGAGGAGGGAGAAGCAGTCAAACATTTACATCAATATCCGGTTGACCCTTGGGGCTAATTTATGCAAGATGTAGAGCTGGCATTCTGTGAACTAATATCTTCAAAATCCACAATGATTCATTTATCACAATCCAAAAGGAACTTGGCTTTAGGTGTCTAGAATTAATGAATTTTTCGGCTGCAATCTGGAAGCTAGTCACAGCACCATGTGCTGGCAGAAAATACCAGACTGCAGCAGAGAGCTGTTTATCCATCTGGTGCAGTATTGCGTTTGTGAGCTTTTGCAATCATTTGTGTATGTGCTAGAATGCAGCCAATATGCTGCATACATTGTGTGTTTAAGCAAAGGCCAGGTCCTGTTTGAAAATTGTAGATACCACAGCTGATGCAGATTCTTTGTATCATACTTACAAAATACTTGTTTGAATAATGGCTTCTGAAAAGCATACTAATTTTTCAATGTGATTTTGTCCTAAAGTGGCATTGCAGCAATTTGTATTATACTTTTTCAAGGACTTCTGAAGCCTGGAATTTTCTAATTTTAAGTTTCAAGTCTTCCTTTAAAACGCTAGAGACCATTCCATAATGCAGCCAGGGTCTTTTAAAATGTCCAAGGGTTAGTTCAGCAGTTTATTGGTGAAAAATGTGTCATCTTCAAGCCCATCCCAAACTCACCCTTGACATGATCAGAGTTATATTGTAAGCCTTTAGAGTCTAATTAGCAAACTCCACTTTATCAGGTGGAGTTCCCCTGCTTTAACATAAAGCAGAAGTTCATGGACTTTGCCCAGATACAATAATAATCCAAAAAACAGAAATTTGATCACTGGAAAAAAAAAGCCCTTCATACCTGGTATCTATTAATATTCAGGGCTGCAGGCACATCAGAACAAGAGAAACAATCAGGATTCAATACCTAGCCCCGCGGAACCATGCTGCTCTCTGTGTATCTGTACGAGCTTAAATGTGTGGCTTTGTGTAAAGAAATATTTGTGTGTTAGCTCTCTGCACGACTCCAATGTGTTCCATACATAACATCAAAGAGATATTTTAAAGGTTTCTCTTACGTTTGCAGAACGGCTGTTTGCCAGACCAGGTCCCGTTGGGAAAGCAGATCCTCTCTGCTGAGCCATACAGTGTATGTCCCACTGCGCAGGTGAAGCGCACTTTACTGCGCACTTTGAAGTTCCCTGCCTCCCTGCTGGCATGGGCAGGTGTGCCTGGATCCCCACAGGTGCCCGTCGAGTCGCCTGCAATGGGAGATAACCAGACATCGAGCAATGAAAACAAGACAGTGGAGATGCCGTCCACCTTGTGCTCTGTGTGTATGTTCACAGATGGATCCTTTTAAGTTTGTACGGCAGTCAATTACAACACAATGTTTCTGTCTGCCAGACAGAAGACAATACAGAGAGGGCTTAGACTCAAACTGGATAACTTCTGAGCCTTCCAGGAACCAGTCATAAAACATACAATGCACTGATGAGCAGTTGTCACCATGCCAACAGCCTGGAGGACCAATACTTCTCCCAGTTTTGACACCAGGAGCTTTCTGTCCATAAAAACAGCAGGGCCAGCATTAAAAGGCAACCAGCTGTGGCTATGAGAAATGATAAATACAGTTTGACCTCTAGAGATAAATGCTTTTTCATTATCTTGAATTATACCTCCTGTCTTTTGTTCTGTGGAGGAACATACAGTTCTTTCAGTGTCACCACCTCGCACCACCTACCATGCGTGTATGTGAATTAAATCATATGAAAATTTGCTGTCTCTCTTGTTGATGCTCTTTATGTTTCCATTAGGGTTGTCTCTGTTGTGTGAGAAAAATAGGACGTGCTCTCTCTCCAAGCCATATGTGAGTGAGAGATGACAGGTATGGAATCAGGGCAGTGCCGTGACTGCTGAAGATTTTATGTTGTGATGAACAGCAAGCCTAGCTGAGCGGTGTATTTGTCAGGATGGAGTCTTTGGGGTGGGGTAGTTTTGTATTCACTGGGGACATCCATCAGAGCAAAGGAAAGAAGCACATAACACTAACCACCCCTTCCACTGTTGCCTCTGCTTCATTCTCTCAAAGAAAGCAGCTGAAGATAGAAAAGTGGAGTATCAGAAACAGAGAGCTACAGATATAGAGAAATACAGATATTCAAATTAACAATAGCATGGATGCCTCTGTGACAGATTCATACTTTATTGGCTTTAAGATCCTGTTCCTTGAGCTGTGCACACACCCTGTGCATCACTGCCTGCTTGGCAGTAGCGGCTTTCAGTTTACAGAGCAGCAAACAGCTGCAGTAATACTGGACTTGTTGACAAAGCCTTGCTGCACAAACACAAAGCTCATATCTTCTACACACATCCCACTGCTCGAATGTGAACAAACCACATTTGTCAGGTCAAGGGCTCACAGCTGGAGAAGATAGGTTTGTGTTTGGCAATGAATGTGTATGTGACTCCATATATATGTGTGCCTTAAAGAGAATACAAGTGATGTGAGTGTTTACGCATGTACTTGTCTCATCTCTGTGTGCAAGTACAAAGTATTCATACATATTTTCCAGTGTGTGCATGTGTATGTGTGTGTGCGTGTGTGTGTATGTGTGTATATGGCTCACAGCAGCTGTCGGTACTTCATTAGTCTCCTCTGGTTAGGTGAGGCAGGCCGTCTCGGCATGCACTGTGACAGCTATAATCTCACTAATTGGGATGGTGGTGGATTTGGTTTGAATCAGAGTTAATGTCCGTTCACCAGGCTCCCTTTGTGAAGAAATAATAAGGCCTTCAACTCAGCCATGCAACAGACTAGGACAAAGGGGGAATGGCTTGGCAAGAGTTTTTAAGACCTATCTTGCTAATTAACAAGGGAGGGTAGATGAGAGGAAGGATAGATGCATAGATGGATGTATGGATGAGAACTGCTCCTAATGCTGGGCTGGAGTTTTGATGAATTCATGGTCCAAATTATTTTTGCTGCTACTGGTGATGAATACTGTCTGTGAATGATAATGTGGCATTTTTATAGCACAGCTAAAGCTATCTCTAGACAATGTAGCCACCTTTCTGTAAATAAATATTGCCATCCATGAAAAGCAGCAAATCAGGAACTCGGACCAAAGGACAAGACATCGTACAGGGAATTTTTTTTTTTAAAAAAAGGAGAAACATTTAAAAATCTTGCTAACATTGCTGTGCTGTGTCAATTCTTTTATCTGACATGCCAGTAAAAACTAGGTGATAAAGTGTACACTTGCACTGATTTAAAACTCTGCAGGCATTTGCTGCTTCACAACTTTAGTTCCTGCAGGCAACAACTGAGCTCCAGCTGTGTTGTGGTTCCAGTTTCTGCTACAGCCGTAACAGATGTTTACTGCCAGGTCTGAATTCATCAAGCCTCCTAATGATGAGCTAGTGATCTACAATGGTTCATTCTTTCCATTATAAGCTGCAGTTTTCATAGTTAATTAGAAGCTCTGCTGCAGTGATGTATAATATTGTGACAGCATGATGGAATAATGCATTTACATTCTGTATCAATCCCTTTTCGGTCTATTTAGATACTGCACCTATAACTTACCCTTCTGGTTGGCAGTTTACATGCATTCATCAGGGGTATGAAGGTTTTGTCTGTTTGTTTTCTGGGCCTGGGTGATTGCACAACATACATCTTTCAGAGTAAAAAAACAAAAAACAAAAACAAAACCCCACAAGAATTCAATCAAAAATTATACATAAGGTTTAAAAGTATCCACAAGCCCACTTTCATTATTAACTCAGTGAGTCTGAAAGTTCAAAATGTCTTGAAACTTATCTAGGCTATTGGCCTCTTAGCTTTGTGGTAGTGATCATATAAAATGTGTCCAAGGAGCTCAGAGATGGGCAGCGTACATTTACACAAGTCAGGAATGTCCCTTGGAGCCACTTCTGTATAACTGCATATTCCAACATAATGAGTTCGAACAACTCTACAAGATACGGGTGAGAGTTAGTCACTTTGCCGAGGTCTGAAAAAGGCTGACATGGCACGGTGGTTAGAACTGTCACCTCACAGCAAGATGGTTCCTGGTTCAAACCCTGACTGGGGCCTTTCGGTGTGGAGCATGAATGTTCTGCCTGTGCCTGTGTGGGTTTCCTCCTGGTGCTCTGGCTTCCTCCCCAGAGACATATTAGGTTAACTGGTGATTCTAAATTGGCCACATGTGTGCATGAATGGTAATCTGTCTGTATGCGTTAGTCCAGGGTGTACCCTGCCTCTCACCCTATGACAGCTAGGATAGGCTCCGAAATTGGATAAGTGAAAGAAAATGGATGGATGGGTCTGAAAGTTCCAAAATGTCTTGAAACTCATTAGCTTTGTGTTACTGATGAAAAAAAAATTTACCCAAAGAATATCTAAGGAGCTCAGCGCAGACTTGGGCATTTCTGTGTCGAGTTTGGATATTTGGGGTTTTTTCAGAAACCTCAGAATCCTCCCCCAGTCCAAAGACATGTTGGATTAATTGGTATTTCTAAACTGTTCATGGATGTAAGGCAGACAAAGTTCTTAAACTGTATAGAATAAAGCACTGTATGAATGTTACTAAAATGTTGGTTGTAGTCTTTGAGTGCTCAGCAGTTCGAGTGGTCATTAAGACTAGAAAGGTACTACGTATATAAATGCCAGCATATTTTCACACATTTACCTGAGCTTTGATAGTTGGAAACAACCCAGAAACCACCAAGGCGCACACCTACCATGAACTGGAAGCTGCTGGAACATCAGTATCACTCTTTAACTGTCAAGCAAGGTTTAAATACTCGTGGGCTAAGAGGTAAAGCTGACACTTTTAAAAGCTCTGAGCTGATCACACGCCTCCCAAAAAAGCCTTTAGGTGGTAAGTTTGTGTTTAAATTAGGCAAAGATAAGATAAGACCTGTTAATCAAGTAGGTGCACGTGTCATGCCCAGCAGCTGTTTTGTTTCCAATTGAACTGGTACAGTAGTGTGCAAAGCTCTTGAGGCATTTCTATTTTCTTTATATTTTCCTTCTAAGGTGCCAGACTTTCTATGTTTTTTTAAGCAGTCTTGACCGATAGTTCTCCAGGCTTTCTGAAGGTCTTTTTTCTTTGGACATTGGCTGCTTTTTCATTCATTTTCAGTCCAGTCTTTGTACCTGACCATTTTCAGAGGAATGTTTTTATTGTTGTTTTTTTAAGCCACTTAATAGGGGAGGGATGACTAACAGACTTGGCAAAGAATCAATTTTAAATTGTGTCCTTAGGCACTTTGTTACTAGCAGTCCGTTGCAAAAATACACAATTTGTCCCCAATTCTTTAGATGACTTTATTAAAAATTCATATAAAAAGTTTGGCACAAATAATAGAATAATTTCACCAACAAAATTACAGGTAAACTTGTCTAAGAAACTTTGGGATGGGTTGAAGACTAAAGGTGATCATACCAAATATTTATTTTCAAACTCGTTAGAATTATTTTGGCCCTTTAACCCTTTGTGCATGTTTGCACGTTTCAATAAATTGCTACACTTATTACCCATTTTCATAGAAAAATATAAAAATATGAAGTGGATCAAGACTTTTGCACAGCACTGTACACTGAACAGAGTAGATAGAATAATAATGGAGGAAGCATACTGCTTCAGCACAACCTCAAACACCAGCTAAATGTTTGACTCTTGAACAGAGATGGGTGTCATAAGAGGATGATGATGCAAATGCACATCAATGCTGGTCATGGAATGGACATGGCAGGTTAATATTAAGCTTTTGGATTAGCTTTTCCAAAGACCTGAACTCTGTATCAGGAAACCAACTTTTTTTTTTTTTTATTCAAATTGTGATCACCCGCCCACTCTTCTTGCTCTATCCTTCCTCTTTCTGGCTTTGTGTAGGAGGCTGGGTGTGAGGTGGATCTTGAGAGGAAGAGCACGTGTTTCCCACTGAGCTAATTGTGTTAAAGGCCCTCTTTCCAGTTTGCCGCTCTTCTACCAGGCACACTTGCCTGCTGGGGAGAAGAGAGAGACAAACTGGTTGGATGCATTATGCCAGATGTTTTTTGATAGCTACAAAAAGTGTGGGGTCAAGATTCTTCACGTATGATTTTAATAATTTTGTGACCATATCACAAACTCGGATTTTGTTTTCCCTTTTTAACGAAAGCAACATCTGCTGTAGAAATACAAAATTAGTTTCAGTACAAAATATGCAATTTTTAACCTGAATATATAAGGAAAGTTCACATTAGGTGCTCATAGTTGTAGCTCATATTTTCCTTTACTGGGTTACATTGTAATTTATTTCCAGTTAAATTCTGTGGTCGTCACCCGGGGTTGCTGGTCTGCAGCACACCAATGCATTTTTACAATATAAATAGATAAGAATGGATCCATGTTTGCTTTACTTATCTCACTTTTAATGAATTTGTGCTGATTAAGTTAACTTCAACACATTAAACCAATATGGGCATTAAATGGTTTGTTTATTCTGATAAGAATATTGCAGTGTACAAACGGAGGCATTTTAGGGCAGGAATATGGTGGTAATTGAGCTCGTCAATTTGAGCTCATATTGGTAAAGCACAGCTCAGAGCAAATGATGGAATAAAATATGTGTAATTTCAACACCAACGGCATTTTTTTCAGGTTTTTTAGGAAACGCAAAAAAGTGAACCAAATATTGAAAATATGATGATTTTGGTTTAAAAAAAACAAACATAATTTTTGCAAAAGAACAAAAAGGCCTAAACTGCCATTATTTTATTTTATTTTAGGAAGGTGGCAATGTTAATGGCAGAATCAAATCCCCTTGATAAGAAATACCAACCTGCTTTTGTGACAGGTGATGAAAAGAAATTTAGAAAAAATATTAAAAAGATATGCTTTATTGGTTTCTATGGATTTAAATCTTCACTCACCAGACATTGCAGGTTCCAATAAAGAGAAATACCTCACTAAACCTCTGTGCATTTTCTCCATTTTTCCATTTTATTACCTCCACTGTTTTTGGGAGTGTTTGTGTGTGTGTGTGTGTGTGTGTCATTCTGTCTGTAAACACAATAGCTCAAAAACATTTAGATGAATTTTGATAAAACTTAGGGGTGCAGAGTGGGTTCGTATTAACAATTCAGAAAAGTCTAGCTTACACATTTTGGTCTTCAAGGTCAACTTCATGATTTATTGTAGAAGATTGACAAAAAAGCCTTAAAAGTGTGGTGTGCACTGTTAACAGAAAGTACCATAAAGTATCAGTCAAAACTGGTACTGTATAAAGATTAAAAATATCATGTCAGATTTGACCTCTGACCTCTCCTTTAAGGTCAACATATTCATCTAAAGGTCAAAGTGATAATATTGCTATATAGAATTATTTAAAACTGTTTCTTACTGGTTTTGTTTTTATTGACACATACAGGCATATAGGCATATATAATGATGTATTGAGATTCTAAATATAACCTTCCTTTGGACCTCTGACCTCTACAGCGTCAAATAAGGTCAAACTTTCATGAAATATCTTGTATTGTTAAAACTTTGCTTAAAATTCTGCTGCCTTTGTTTCTATTGGCAACATTTATGAAATGATACGAGTATGAGGATTCTTAATATTACAAATATCCAAATATCAAGTCACATTTGACCTTTGACCTCACTTTCACATCTGCCTTTCTTTCAAGTTGACCACAAAATGTGTTAGCAAGAAAGTGTTTTCCAGAGAAAGAGAATGAATAAACACAACATAAACATAAAAATAATTGAAAATAAGTATACTCAAAATCATGTCAAGAATAGTAAAATGAGTTTCAACAGGGCAAAAAAAAACAAATGCCTGAGTTTTGCACTCGTTTTTACTGCACTAAAACTTCTTAAATTATGTTTAAAAAGAACAACACAGATAAAATTAATATATACAAAATAAAACACCATTTCCATAAAAGTAAAGAGTGAGAGTGAGCTGCCTTGAAGGAGGTTTGCGCTCCTTGAAGGGGTTCTTTGTTTTTGCGATGAAATAATGCAATGAAAACTATGGGAGACAGATTTGAGATCTGCTGTCATGTGTATCTCTTTCCTATCCAAGGAATCTAACTTCTGTACTGCCTCACTACTGTCTGAGTAAATACAATATACTGAAAATAAGTAGAGAGCTCACACTCCCATTTAAAAATGTTGAAAAAATAAACCGCCATACAAGTCTGCTTACAAATATTACTTCTGGGTCAGTGAGTTGAGCAAAGAAAGTGAACATTCAGTAAAGAGAATCCACTTAAATGGTCAGGAACGCTTAAGTGTGATGGGAGAAAAGTGCTCAGGGGGGATTAAGGAGGAAGTTTGAAGTTCTGCAGACATACTATAAGCCTCTTTTTTTTCTTACAGTTTTCAGAAAACATCAAGAGGAGAGTCGGGGGCCTAATGTACTGAACGCAGTACACAAAGTTATGCAAAGAAAAGCGAATCGACATTGAGGTTTTTATCAGGGGTGATATCTCTCACTCAATTTGAGTGTCTCAGTGGGAAGCAACATTTGCTTCTCCAAATTCTTTGGCTTAGGTGCGAAGTTACACCTCTTGATCGCTGAACCGGAGAGAAGCGATGAGTAAGGGCTATGCTTTGGCACTAGTCCGGCTCAGAGTATTTTTTCTGGTTTTCATCAGCCAAATGCAGATATGTCAGATAAACAGGAGTGCCTGCTCTAAAAGTGAAATACTGCTTTAAATAGATGGGAAAATCGTGCACAATAATGAGCAAACGTGCATTAAATCTAGTAAGAGCTCCACAGGGCCTTAATTTGTGGGCAGTAATTGGCTCACTTGGCTGATATCTGACCCAATATCCTATTAATATTAGCACACTAAGGCCTTTCATTGTAGTTTAGCTTTGGTTTAATTTGCCCATTTTTTTACATTTCTGGAAACATAATATTTTTTTTAACTAAATTATGTGTGTGTTGCTCCTTGCATTTAGAAATTACATTTATGCAATTTAATAACAGCCTGTTCTCCAGAAACCGGAACTACTTGCCACTTTATAAACTGCATATATCTTTCCATTAATTTAGAACTAGAAAATGAAAATGAATGAATGAAAAAGCCAGACTTTTATTGGTTGAATGTGTGCAGGTCTGCCTGTGTGTGCACGCGTGCTCAAAATGTCTGTGTATCTGATTACCTGAGCAGTGGGGCAGCGGACCACTCCAGTGTCCATTCAGTTGGCAGGTGAGTGATGCGTCTCCTATTAGCTGGCGGTCTCCAAGGCACGAGTAGCGGACTGTGGAGCCAAAGGTAAACTTCTCCCCACTCATGACTGCATGCGGAGGTACACCTGGGTGGCCACAGTCCACCTCTGCGTGATAGAGAGGGAGGAGGGCGATTATTAGCGTGAAAGAATGGATGGATGGATTTTGTTTCCTGTTGTAAGAGAAACAGTTTGATGGAACAGGAACCATTTCTGTTGCATTATTTAGCATTTCAATAAAATATCAAAAATATCCATTAAGCTCAGGTGGATGAAGCACATGCAGTGTATCATGTGACGTATCTTATGTCACGGCTGGACACAAATGACACCCTGTCAAAAGCAGCAGTTAGTCCAGCGCGCTTCTTTGATTTTTAATCTATACCGAGTTCAGAGAAGCTTGGGTTTAAAATACAATTTGAGTAGATTAATGTGCCTTAGTGTGCAACAGAGAAATCTATTTGCTTTCTCTACTGTCATGATCATTTTTCATCTAAAACTGATTTGATGCACAGTCACATTGTGAGTAGTGGGGCAGTAACAGATGTGTTTGTTCTTTCAGCTCTTTATGCTGCAAGATAATCAATTTGAAAGCGATGAAGGATACCAAGTTAAAACTCCAGGTTTTAGTATACCTGGAGCAGTTTTTCATAGAATATACATATGGAAAGGCAGAACTTTCTGAATATTGTGCCAAAAAGTTAAGGGGATCAAAAGTAGTTTGAATGTTACGCATGAAGTCAAACATTTTGATAGATATGATCTGCCACATTGAGTATCCTCTGGTGATTTTCTCCCAGGCCTTTTCTGCAGTTACCTTTTGTCGTGGTCCTCAGGAGGTAGAATGCATTTCGATCAGGCTGAGATCAGGTGATTGACTTAGACAATCAGATATTTCTCATCTTCAACTTGAACAGCTGTGCATATTTTCTAACATTTTTGCAGCGTTTTGAAGAATCCGGCTAAATCGAGGCAGACAGAATGCTGCTTTACACCTTGGGATTTATCCTGTTGGTTCGATCATAAATGCTAGTAAATGCCTGTATGCTCATTCCACTGACTGCAAGAAAGCAACTTTCCTCATTCTCTCATTTTCATAGAGGTTCAGTTTTGTTTCATCAGTCCACAAAACTTTGTTCACCAGCTCTTCCAGTTTCTCGTTTAGGTTTTTGACAACCACAACCTGGAATTTCTGTTTTTGAGACTTAGCAGGGCTTTGTATCTGAATCCTCTGAGGCTCTGCTCATGCAGCACAAATGATTTTTCTGGTAATCCAAACGAATTGTACTCCTTGGTCTAACAGGTTCTTTGCCATTTTCTACTTTTCCTGCGGCTACTCGCTTCTCTGGATGTACCCATAACTGGCACAATAAGAAAGCCTGATACATTTTTGGCATTATTGGCTGGCCACGATTAGCGTCTTTCCCTGAATAATCACCCTTTTTCTCCTAATACTAATAACAGAATGATAGTTCAACTCTGAGACATGATGTCTTCTGCGTAAGAACTAATGCTGAAACGATGTACAGCTACCCCAGAAAAATTACCCACCTCTTATCCACTTATTTTTGAACCTCTGCAAGTACTGAAATTAAGGGTGAGACTTGACACTTTATTATATCATCTATTTTTTATTTCATGTTTAATGGACCTAATGAGGCTCAAAGCCAAACAAATAACACTGTTCAAACACAGAGCATGTATATGCTGTATGGAACCTAAATCCTGCTATAACACTTTCTCTGCTAGTTTATTATTCTTTTGACCTTTATGCTTGTTTGTAGGAGCTGTCATTTAATCAGCTTAGTCTCATAATGCAAAGTAAGGTTCTGCAATTTTGCAAAGCTAATTTTGTAACAAAGAGCCACTGATGCCTGGAGCAGTGAATAAACATTTGAGAGAGACACTCCTGTGTATCTCTTTAATTACTATTCTGTTTGATAAAATAAATGCTGCGCGTCATCTCTCTACCATGAAATGAAGTGCTTTTTGGGCCCATGTGGAAAATGTGGCGGTTTACTTTAGATAATTTCACAAGAAATAGGTCATTACTGCTGGCAGACTCGTACAGAAACAGAGCGCACGCTGAACCAGGTGTTTGAGAGCCACATTACAACCTCGGATAACCCCTACAGTATATAGATGGTGGTTGCTGCAATTTAAGTGCTTAGTTTTGAGGCAACATTAGCCATTGCCTAAACAACTCATGACAGTTTCTCAGTTTCTCTGATAGGCACAGTGCACCATAATCATAAGCCACTGGGGCATCCCACATTTCGCAGATGCTCAGTCGTAGTGTTTAGCAACTTATACAATTAAAACTCTAAAAACAAAAGAGGACACAGACAAAATTGGGACACTCAGCTTAAAATAAAACTTTTCTAAACAGGTTTTAATCAGATTACTTGGAAGTTTGACATTAGATACAGAAGCTGCTCTTGGCTGCACCCTTATTCACAGCGGGTAGCCTCGCATGATTAGATTTGGCATGTTTTTTACACAGGATGCCCTTCCTACGCAAAACACGCAAAAGATCCTTACTTATAATGTCAGTAATAAAATGATTTGCCAGTTTATTCCACAGGATTTACAAAAATGTGTCACTTTACCAATGCATTCTGGTAAGGGTTTGTCCCACTGGCCCACTGGCTGGCAGGTGAGCACCGAGGAGCCGAACAGGTAATATCCAGGGTTGCAATCGTAGAAGACGACGCTGCCAAATGTGAAGTTACCATGCTCGATCTTACTTTCGCGGATAGAGTTGGCAGGAATACCTGGATCTGTGCAGTTAACCACTGTTAAAAAACAAAAAAAACAACAACAGAGAAATGCAGTCATGCCCCCATTCTTTCCTCAAGTAGCTTGTTCTCACTTGTTCGTAACTGAAGAATGCAGACAGCAGAATACTGATAGCAGTCCAATTAATTTTATTGCTTCAAGGATATTTCAGCGAAGATAATTTCAGGCCAATCACTGTTGGAGCTGAATAGCTGAATGAATACTTGTTGAATTCAATGTTGAAAAAAAGAGGCCGCTTGCCCTTTCCAACTACTCCTGCCGCCCTGAGTGCCTGTTTATGGATTTGATTTATAATCGTTATTCCTTTCATCATAAGTGGGATGTAAGATTGTCATAATGGCTCCTGGCAAACTTTTCACACACATCCTTTAATGATCCTTTTCAAAGATCATGTAAATAATCTTTTGATGTATGTCTTTTGAAGACTGTAATGTTTACATAAGCCAACGTGAGTATTCGCTTCTTGGCAACGTCTCCATCTTGAATATGTATGATCTCTGTCCATGTGGTTGCCATGGCATCAGGATGCGTATAGTCATGCCAATGCACTGCAGGAGATGAATTATAACAAACAATCATTCTTAATTAGACGGTAATACCAAACACTTTGTGCAGCTAATGCACAGTGACGGTTTTTCATAAATCAATTATGTGTAATGTGTTTCTTGGTTCTTTTTGCCTATTTTAGATCCACTGTAGTCACGGATGCTGTATGTACGTATCAGCTGTATTCCATAAAGATCTGTTTTCTTTAACATGCCATTGAGTATAAAGTTTTGTGGCAAATTGCCTATTTTACTAAACCCAGTCTGATCACTCGGGATGTTTCCGGAAGATGTGAAATCTTTTTTTCTTTTGGTTGGAGCCTAATTTGCATAAATGCTGCCTCTCAGCACGTTCACTTGCGAGTTAATAATAGAACTGTTGACATGACCTGATCACTGGCTTTTTCTGTTTATCCTACAAACATGAAGACAAGCGAGCACAGACTATATTAGGCATTGTCAATAATAATATCACCTAATGCTTTCTTGTGGAAAAAAAAAGCACTATCACAAATTCACAGGGATCTATTTTGGAAGCAGTTACAGTTACAGTCTCTAAAACCGCACTCTTGACAAGATGGTCCATTCAGCTGAAAACAGATGAGGGTGAAATTAAGTTCAAAGCCACATCAAGTTAAATCAATAATGCAAATGCGACAAATCTGGCTTAATGTGGGAAAATTTTAGTGGGAACAAACAGGCAGATTTTTGACAAAGGGAGTCATGACAATTTAATATGATCTCACTCTTTATCTTTCAGCAGTTCCATCTCTGCAGCGCCATTTGGAGTAATGAAAACTGTGCCTCTACATATCTAATTGCCAACAAAATGCATGCCAAGAGGAGAGGTATTTTTAAATGAGCAAAGTCTGGCAAATCTAGTTTTGGTCCACTAGGTAGCAGACCAATTAAAACAACAGTGCTTGTTTGCTTAGATGCATTTCTCTAATTTGATGATTTCATGATCTCTTATCTTCTTTTCTGTGAATTTTTAAACTAGTTTACACCATTTAGCACCTTCTCACACAGAAACAAAGATCCTTCATGGAAGCAGAATACTTCGCTAATGAGCCTAACACGGGCGAACTGCAATTGGTCACAACTAAAAAACAGCCCTCACCTGACACACCCAATAAGATCTCTCCCACTGATTGCAGTCTGAGCTTTCTTGCCTTCAAAGTAATCTCTCCCTGCAGCACTGGGGTAAAAACTAGCTGTAAAGCTGTAGAAACAATTTCCCAATTACACTCCTCTTTCCATACATTCTGCTGTAAGCTCATTATTGCTGTTTTTCTTCTTTTTGCTCTGAGGCTAAGGCTCCAGATGTTGCTGCCTAATGCTCTATCCAGAGAAGTGGAGCAGGTAGGGATTGCTCTCATTCAGATGAATAGATGTGTGAGCTCCTCCTCTATCCATTCTGCTTGTTTGCCGGTTGCCTGTGCTGTTGCAATCTGGCAGTCACTGGCTGCTGATTGCTGAATGATCATGATACATCTGCTGGCTGCTGAATTCTTGTGGCTGTCCTTGCTTCACACCTGAATAATCACAAAGCCCCTGCAGAAGCTATTGTAACCTAAGACTTTGGCTGGACTCCATGTCAGCTTACTGGCAGCTGTCTGCT
This sequence comes from Bujurquina vittata, assembly GCA_015106715.1. Classification (NCBI taxonomy): domain Eukaryota; kingdom Metazoa; phylum Chordata; class Actinopteri; order Cichliformes; family Cichlidae; genus Bujurquina; species Bujurquina vittata. Next base: position 1,204 of record VUQK01022962.1, on the reverse strand, counting down.
CAACCTATGGATCTACTAGATAAAACTGGCCAGTGTTCTATGAAAAAAATTAAGAAACTTGCTTTTACATGTACCGTACATTCTGCTGGTGCTCTGTGGCTAGACCTTACCCCTGCATGTTGGTGGCTGGTGGCTCCACTGACGGTTGGCCTGGCACTGAGCTGTTGAGGGTCCTTCCAAAGTGTACCCTTTGTTGCAGGAGAAGCGCACCACATCATTGTAGTTGAAGCCATCGCCTGTGGTGCGGCCATAGATAGGACTACCGGGGTGGCCACATGTGACAGCTTTAGTTGAAGCACATTATCCAGGAATGACAAAGGTGGAGGGAAAGAAGATGATGAAAAGGGAAAAGCAAGGAGGTGAAAAACAGGCACAGTGGGCATGAAAAACAGAGAGAACAAGGAAGAGAGAGAAAAATTCAATAGCAATGATCGAGGTCACGTACAGTGACACCTATCACAGGAGAACCATTATCATATAATGAACTTCGGAGGACAACGGGGGAATTAGGAGTCAAGACATGATCCTCGTTATGAAAGGGCAAACAGGACATTTTAGAGCATCAATAGGTGAACTGGAGATTGAAACAAATTACAAGGTTACATATTGACTATGGACTGCTTTCAGTGTTTGTCAAACTAAAGGTTGAGCAGGACACTCTCACTGCAACACATTTACTGATCTGAGTTCAACAATGCAATTAAATGATCCCGCTTTTGACTAAACATTTCATGCTATTATGTATTTGCTGTTCCTAATAAATAATCTAAATAAAACTCATATTTGACAAAAAAAACCCAGAAATAATGTCTATAGAAATAAGGAAGAGGCTTTTATTTGTCTCATTTATTGGGGAGTAACTAATTACAGTACATGTAACTGTGTTACGTAATTAAATTAAATACTTGAAATATGAACTTTAATCACACTTGAAACCCAAAATGTTGATGACTAAAAAAGCAGGAAAAAAAGCAAATGGATTTAAAATACAGTGGTGTGAAAAAGTGTTTGCCCCCTTCCTCATTTCCTGTTTTTTTGCATGTTTGTCACACTTAAGTGTTTCGGAACATCAAACCAATTTAAACATGGCCCTGTGTGAAAAAGTGATTGCCCCCCTTGTTAAAACATACTATAACTGTGGTTTGTCACACCTGAGTTTAATTTCCCTAGCCACACCCAGGCCTGATTATTGCCATACCTGTTC